>CM069448.1:27644307-27700397 GCA_035610835.1 Ophiura sarsii
TACTTTTTGTGAGCAGTTTATATTATGAGACATTTAGGGCGGGGCTTGATTCGTTTGAATAATGAAACATTCAGTGCGCATGATCATTGCGTTAACGCCCCCTACACAAAGTCGCCGGCGTATGCGTTGTGCGTGTAACCCAGCGTTGCCATATGCGCGTGTGCTAAAGAACGCAATTAATTCGAAGCAAGAAGTTGGTAAACAGCTCGATGGATTCGCCGATTTTATAAAGGGGGAAAGTTGTTGTACGTTTAGAGAATAAAACATAGTTCTTAGCTGTTTTGCTATAGACGATGGTCTTATAATAGTGTATAGGCTGTACCATATTTGGAGTCGTGTATGGTCGCCGCAGGCGTCAATACACGACGACACAAATATGGTACAAATATGGTACAGCCTATACATTATAAGACCATCGTCTATAGCAAAACAGCTAAGAACTATGTTTTATTCTCATTCTAATATTTAGTTTATTAGTTATTAGTTATTTTGATCTTTTATCATAAAATAACGCAGTTTGTTAGATTTATTTTAAACAAACAACAACAAATTTCCCCCTTTATAAAATCGGCGAATCCAGCTGTTTTCCAACATCCTGCTTCAAATTAATCGCGTTATTTAGCACACCCGCACCTGTCATCGCTGCGTTATACCCACAACGCATACGGCGGCGACTTTGTGTAGGGGACGATGACGCCAGTGGCGTAGCTCAGGGGGGGGGTGGAAATGCCCCCCCCCCTGATAGAAAAAAAACCATTTGTGCCCCAGCCCCTCTAAAAAAAATAAAAAGGAGAAAAAAAAATGAAAAATCGGAAAATAATGAAAAATCGGAAAAATAATGATAAAAGACCGAGATGGCGGGCGGTTATATATTGGTATATTCAGCCCAAATAGGCATAGTACATGTACTGTGCGATTTTTGTTGACCGTGCGAAATTTTTTGAACCTCATATATAATAATGTTGTTTGATTATTATTTTTGTTGTTAAAATAAATCTAACAAACTGATTAAAGACCAAAATAACCAATAATCTAAATATGAATGAGAATCAAACAGTTCTTAGCTGTTTTGCTATATACGACTCCATGGTACAGCCTTTACATTATAAGACCATCGTATATAGTATTAGAACTATATTTTATTCTCTAAATACAAATCTGATGTTGGTTTGTATACAGGGTGAGTCAAAATATTCAGGTCCCGTTTTTAGAAAATCACGACAAATACTTTTGTTAAAAATTAAACAATGTCTTCATTGCATATATGGGTACACTATAGCTACTTCTTTATACTTGAATTTATACATGAAAGTGTTCCAAATATACCCCATTGTCCATTGTAGGCATTGTGAATACCAACACGCCATTGATTGACATTTCAAAATGCGTGAGTTAAACTTTTGCATTCATAGAGGTACCTTGGAAAAGTGCACATATCTCCCGTATAGTTACGAAAGTCATGATGTACCGACAAAAAAATCGCAAAAATGACCCAATTTTCTTCTTCTCGTCAGTAGCTGAAATATTGAAAAGTTGGGGGTAGCGATGGCATTGTCAACAATAGCTGAAAAAATCGCCTGGTAGAAATCGCAAATCTACCCAGTCAGAAGTCAAGGCATGAAAATACCGTCTATGTTCGCCCCGGCCGCCAGTGAAGTGAGATTTCAAAAAAAACCCAAATAAAAATCGGATCATTTACAACTCGCGATCAATTTTTGATCATCTTAGGCTCATTTTGAAGGGGAAGTCCTATTTATGTAAGATGTCATTTCCGATTTAATAAAAAAAACACGATTTTTGTTACTATCTTTGAGTCGATAAAGATGCATTTTCAATGCGATCGTAAACATCGTATTTTTGATGATTTTTAGACGTCATAGCAAAAACTTTATGCACAAGAAATGTTCCTAACGTATTAAACTTGATCAAAAATATATTTATTTGTAATACATTTTTGGACAGGGGTCAGGGCCACGACTTTTATTCACCTACGGTAAAAATATACGCCATTTTCCAAACACACAGAGACTAAATCGTTTTTTCTAAAAAAAGGTATTCAGCAGGATTCGAACCGAGGAGGGGAGAATCTATTAGATTACTAGTCCATATTCGTAACCGCTCGGCCATAACTACTGACGTGTCTATGTGTTCTCTATAATAATGAACTAGTGGTGAACTATTGAGTATTCGACGAAATGTAGCCAAATTGAACCCAGTTTCTAAATTGTATTTTAAATGTGAAAACGGTGTCGCTGCAAGCTAGGTTTGGATTCAATGTAAAGAGCAATAAATTGATGATCGTGGAAGGTTATTAATTTAAAGCTTTTAATGAGACAGGGGTCAGCGCCACGGGAAATATCCCCCTAGTCACATGACGTTGAACCACATTTAAATGCCTTAATGTTGTCATTGTATAAGGCTGAAATGTTGGCATAAATTGAATTGCACGATATCGACATCCGCTTTTCAAGGGAAAAATAAATTCTCATCGTATACAATAGACTCACTCAACGTTGGCATCTGACTGTACCGACGGAAGCTCAAGTTTACCGACGGGGATATTTCAGGGGGCACCGGCCCCTGGACCCCTGGGTTCGCCACTGAGCACGGTATCAAATCCACGCCAAAATACAGTCGCTCACACCAGGCCGTGAAAGCCGTGAACCGCGTAACGTATTTTTGAAGGTACCACTCTCTTTTTTTTAAAAGTTTGGAGCACTGAATCAGCAAATACAAATATCGGTCGTATAGGAAATAAGAAAATCGATTCAAGGACATATTAGCCGATTGGCTTCTTATTTACATAACAATTGGCCTTTGCAAATCATGTTCATTGATAGACTAGCTAGGGTCTCCATAGTTCAATTGAACGGAATAGTCAACACAATATATTTATAGGGTATTCTTTATCGCAGTGAAATTGCAAAAGAAGAAAAAAATATCATTCAACATTCAATAAATATTGCGAACGATATGCAATCCTGTCAATTTCTAAAAATAAAGTGTAAATAACAAACAGAAAAAAGTATAACAATCCTAGGATTCGAACCACTGGCCTCATGATTATGAAGCCGGCGCTTTGCCGACTGAGCTAATGAAGACTACACATAGATATTTAGAAAATAAAATACATAAAGTTCAAAATACGAATATCACATGAATCGGGGCAAAAATGCGGGCTAAAATGCTTTATATTTCGATTGTTGTGCGTTTTTAACATAGGATTATCGCCCAAAAGTTGATTATATGCTGAAGGAGATTGTAATTCTGATTTCATTATAATGCATAACACTACTTTTCGAAACGATTCTAGACACCTTAGTATTTCGTTCGTACATAAAATGTTGGCCATTACGTTTTTTCGATTGGAATTCGGCGCGGCAAATCTATTGCACCATGGGTATTATTACATGGAAACACGGAGACTCAGATACGTAGGGAGTCATGTGATTTTTGTCCAGGATAAACACTTGAGATGTACACGCCCCTTTAAGATCCTATTGTTCGTCAAGAATTCCGAAGCCCCAATCATAAACACTATAGCTGGTACATAAGTTGAGTGCCTCCCCCTCTCACCCATTACCAAACCCCGTCAAATTTTAGTTTGTGTCGGAGCGGCTTTTTCACAAATTTAGGGTCGTAAGAACTTAAGAGATTTAAAAGGTCGGAACCCCCTAAATTTGTTTATTAAGGAACGCCAACTTTTCGAATTTGGGCTCAAAATGGCGGGCAAAATGGGAGGGCTTTTAGATCTAGATAAACTTAAGCGGTTTTTAAACTATGGGAAATTTAAACGAATATATTGCTGGATATTGCTGCCCATATAGCTAGGCCTATGTGGCGTAACTAAAGGGGAGGGTGATCCTAGTTGCCAGAAAGCGTTCCCCACTGATGCCCCCCCCCCCCCCCCCCCGCTAACAGGTCTGCCCCCATGGCCCCTAAATTGTAGACTCTTATTATAGCAGGGGTGCAAACAGTTCTTCTTCCTTTAGGAGCATGCTTGCAACTCCTCATCAGGGCATTGCTCAAAGGTGCGCAAAGGAGAGGGGGCGTCCCCCCACTATTGAAATCAGTCGGGGGGGGGGGGGGGGGGATTACTGTAAGTCGGGGGCTAGACGGTTTGTGTGGGGGTGGGGTGTGTGTGGGGGGGGGGGGTGTAACATGAGAGCCAAGCGTTGCTAGTAATGACGATCGGTTTTGTCTATTTCGAATGGCAATGACTATAATGCCCGGGCACCCGACCCACCGGCGGCTCCACAGGGGGGGGGGGGGGGGGGGGGCTAAAGCCCCTCCCTAAAGAAGGATGGGGGAAAGGAAAGAAAAGAAGGGGGAAAAGGAAAGAGGAAAGAAAAGAGGAAAGAAAAGAGGAAAGAAAAGAGGATAGAAAAGAGAAAAGAAAAAGGAAAGAAAAGAGGAAAGTAAGCCTATAACATTTGAATATGAAGATGATGAGTTGATGATGTGATAAATAAATGATAATATGACCAAATAGAGTGAGTAACCAAAGGATCCCGCCCCGACATAGCCCAACATAAAAAATTTAAAAAAACAATAACAATGTAATGTAACCAAAAATAACCTCAGCAGACGGGGGCACGAATGCCGTAAATGTTGAATCCCCGTTGGTGTTAATGTAAAAAAAAAGGATTTTAATGTTGGCACTAAATTATTTCATCCTAAAACCGCTGGAGTTGGATAACCAAATGGAGTTGAATAACCAACTCCAGATCACTATCAATTTTCGAATAATTTGTTTATAATTTAATTCGTCGTTAACCGATTGTTTGTCCTTCGTTAATTCGTGAAAGAGCCCGTGTCCGGCATCGTCTGTAAAACGAGCAACATATCGCCCGCCCTCACTGTTGTTGCAAACTTTTGACCAATATCATACCGTCCGGCTTCCGCAGGATACTGCCATATCGTCAGTAGGCGTCGAGGTCAGTGTTCAATATTTTTACGCGCTCACTAGGGGGGGGGGGGTGGTACCGCGCCATTTTGCGATATTTTGCGAAATCGATCGTGGTTATCACGTGATACGTATCGTGGAAAAATTATTTACACTGTTTTAACGAAATGCACTGTGGGATTGTGTTACCAGCCTAACATCATAGAGGTCGCAAACCCGGTCGCAAACTTGCTTATAATTGAGCCTAGCTATAACAAGCTAAAAGTGACATCTCTGAATGAATTACCAAAGTATGCAAAGGATAAATTGTTGGACACACTGGTAAAATGGTTTTACAACAAGTTTTGCTATCATTAATAAAACTGAACTCAAGTTAAATCACTCTATTTATCGAGCAATAATAATTTTTACGCATTTTAATTGTTTAGATACAAAGTTAAATAAATCAAGGATACATTTATGATAGATAATAAATAAAAAGAAAACTATAAACGCATGGGCGGCATTTATAATTGATAAAAATTGACATAACAATGATGTTACATTAATCCACCATCAAGTTTAAAAAATAGGAAAATAAAAGGAATATTCGAACCCGTGATTTCCGATTGCTAACGACATGGCCAACCTACGCACGCCACAGAGATCAACGATTGTAATTGTGATAGTTTTATTATTTAACCATATTCATTTATTTATAACGAACTGATTTTTATTGTGCCATTTTTGCCAAATGTGTGTGTTGCTCTCGCACAAAATGTGTTTGTAATTTGATTATAATCCTTATTTTTTAAAAGAACGGTAATTGTTTTTGACATTTTCGAGAGAAAAAATGGCGTAACTGATACGGTAAACGCCAGCAGTGGTCCGTGTGACTGTGGGCAAGCATACAGATGATGCCGGCAGGTTAAGCAAATCCAGCATATAAAACAAAAGTGCTCCTAATGGGGCTCGAACCCACAACCTTTCGCTCCTCATGTCGACATTCTATCCACTACACTAACCGTGCTAATTGGAAAAAAAATCTTTGCAAATAATTTATTTATATCATGGGTCATGGGTTAATGCACTGTGTTAAATTCTACAATCCCGGCCGCCACTCTGTTCAAAGGCACAAAAAAGTGGACTTGTTTTATGCTTTTTTTCCAATTCTGAGGTGTGTGGATCGTGTTTTGTTATCAAATTGGTTAGATATCCGTCCATTTTAGAACATCTGAAATTTAAAGTGCACCCACACACCCGGGAAAGTATGCTGCCAAGGGCATATATTTTGCACATAAATCCAATAAAAAAGTCATCGCTTTCCTGTAGTCATCGATCGTATACTTTTTTTTCGCTTTATAAAACTGAAGATAAATCAATATTTGACTATCATTCGGGTAAATACACCCATTTCGGGGGAATTAAAAGGTTTTATATATTTTAAATTTTAAGGCGTCAGTCGAGGGAATCGAAACCAAATTCTTCTACAAATAGTAGGAGAAATATCATTCTAAAAGCCCATCTCAAACTAAAATATACATTGATTATAGCCAGAACTGAGCATAATAGAAAATAATTCACGCGCTACGAGCGCATGTTTTCAGGAAACAGGCAGCCCAGCTCTAAAGTCATTCGGGTGGGGTAGGGATTACACTTATTCAGGGGAATGAAGAGGTTTTATATAATTTATTTCATTCAAATTTCAACGCGGAAAATAAATAAATAACAAATCTAAAGCGTAAAAATGCTGTACCTTTGAGCCATTTTCTTCGATCGGTTATCGGGAGCCAACAGTCGCTTCGCGTCACGTACACTGAACAAAATGGCGGCGGCAACATTCTGTTTTCGAAGACAACACCACGGCGCTAAAAAGTTAGTTGACAAATTAGTCGTCAACCACTTCTACGAACATATCTTAGTCGCGGACAGCATTTGTATTTTAGTTCGGTTGGTTATACGAATATTTGAAGCATAATTTAGTTAACCGAGTCGCGCTTAATTAGTTCCAGTGAATACTCTTGGTAGAGGTAGATTAGTTTGGATAGCTGCACTAATTTGGACATATGCTATACGAAAAGAAACTAGTTATCACAATCCTACAATTACCGACACCAATGAAAGATTAGTTGTACTCCCTGAACTAATTATTTTTACTACAATTTCTTAGTACAGCATGTCATTAACCAATAAATGTTTTCAGTGTTTACATAGTCGACAAAACAAACGCATGGCGCGCGCATGTAGCCAAAACGCGAAAATCATCGAGGTTTTGAGCCTCGACTTCTATTGCATAGCCTCTAGAAAATTGCTCTTACTAGAAAAGTAATGAATAATTTGAACTAATATTTTCACAATATGCTGTTAAGACCCTTAGGAATTAAAAGTTGAAACCTTCACGATTGTAATCTGAAATGTAAAAAGTCCCGAATTATTCTTGGGCGAAGTCTTGATCAAGCGGCCCGAAACTCCGATTTCCCTGTTTTTTACGCACTATAAAGGCGAGAGCTTTACGAAATCAAAATTACTGAAAAACTGGGAATGTCGATCATATGTGAAATGTTGATAATATTAAAGAAAACAAAAATACGAAGATTTTACAACAAAAATCAATATCCCACCCAGGTAAGGAGGGGGACCCCAGGAGAAGCGATTGAACACCGGGTTTCTAACACGCGTTTCAATGGAATCGACTATGGTGGTCTATACCCTTGAGGGCGTTTGTTATTATCACACAAATGTCAGACGACGCTGGACACGGGCGTATTCAGGAATATTCAGGTTAAAATGTGCGAACGAGATTACGTGATCAAGTGAATGGGTGGGACGAACGCTTAACAACGGTTTAAATTCAATAAATGATACTGACACTGGAGTTGCTTATACTCCAACGGTTTTAGGATGAAATAATTTAGTTCCAACGTGTGATGAATATTATGGGGTCATATAAATCAAATCCAGTGTTGCATTGAAATTAACGGAAATTCAAAATTAAAGGCCGTTCGTGTGTCCACCGTCGTCAGACAAATTTTACAGGTCTAAGGATAATGCTGACTGTGGGTAGTAGTACCACCAGCTTTATACAGGGCTTTATACTTATCAGTTTCATGCCGGGATTGATTGATTGATCCCCGTACAGGGGAGGGGTGGTGTGGTCAGGCCCCCCCCGACAGAAAATTCCAATTTGTGCTTCCGCCTATTCTTATATAGTTTTAAAAAGAAAGAGAAATTGAATGAAGAAATGAAATATCAATTATTTAAATGCAAATAAAGTTTTGTCACTCATTTAATTCTCTTAGACTTGAAGAGACTTGAAAATAAATGTAAGGAATTAAAAGAGAGAATCAGCCATAATCAAGCGACCGGTTGTCCTTTACATGCTCAAAAACCACCAGAAAATCGCATGGTCAGTAGCAAATGTACCGAAGGGGTCATTTTAGGGGCTGGGGGTCAATCTACGAAATGGTGACCAACTTGAAATCTAAATTAAATTAAATGTTTTTAAAAGTCTTCAACACTAACGAGTATGTTCATTCCTTTAAATATGGCCACAATTGTTGTCCTTATGATGCAAAAAACAAATGTTGAATGTTTATACCCCATAAAATATGATTTCTGTTTTGTTGGTAAATGATCAAAAATCATATGCATATATCGTATGCTCGCTCCAGGTATTTAAGTACGCCATTCATTGCGCGTTCCTGATTTGGAGACGATCCATTGCCATCCCAAACCGCCTTTATACCCCCCCCCCCCCCCAACTTTTGCCAAAATCGTACGTGGATGTGCCTACCGATGCCGGACTTGGACAATTTGACTTAATCTGACTTTCTGTTACTTTCTCTATATCTTTTTTCTGACCAATTTCACACCCATCACTATGCCAATTTTGTTAGAAGCACCCAATTTTGCACAAATCTTCAATCTGTGATAAAAACACTCCATCGCTATACAATTTTGTTTGCGAAAAAAGCACCCCCAAAAGGCAGGCACATATAGCCTACGTATACAATATCAATGTGAGCACCCACTCTCCGCCGTGCCCCCAACCCCCCATATCCCCCTAAAGCTTCATGCAACGACAGGGTAGGGGGCCCCTCCCCCCTACCCATCAATTTCAACTGAATAGGTTTTATTGTTTGACACTGATAAGCTTATCATTCCGGAATTATTTTGTTTATTTCGAGAACAACTTATTTTTTAAATAGCGTATTAATCGATCGTTAGGCGAGTGGACCCTTTGAATACATTGTTTTGATATATTCAAATCATGTAGGTACTTCTTCAATCTCATTTGACATTGCTTTTTTTTTGGGGGGGGGGGGGGAAATCAATATTTTGTGTTTTTTCATCTGTGAAGAGTAGAGTAGCACCCCCGGATTTTTCATTGTATGGTTTATTATCATCTCTTTCATTTGTAACCAACCCGGACGTCATATATTTTTAGGATTTTGAGATATTTATGATTTAAATTTAAAAAGTACAAAATTAAATAAAGAGTGGTTCCCCTGGAATATATAAGGAATATTAACTTAATATATTCTCTTAGTCCTTCTCTCCTTTATATTTTGAATCTATCGTGTACCGATAGTTTGTATATTAAGAGAAAACTTACTTTTTGCAAATACCCACTGATATTATTGGGGGAGTACCCCCTGTTTTTTCGGACTAGCGGTGCTTCGGACTGACGGGTAGGGTTTTTTTCTTCGGACTGACGGGCCTTCGGACTGGCGGTGTGTTTTTAAAAATAAAAAAAATTCGGACTGACGGGCCTTCGGACTAGCGATGTGTTTTATAAAAAAAGATAAATTCGGACTAGCGGGCCTTCGGACTGACGGGTCTTCGGACTGATGGGCAAACCCCGTTTTCACGCATTTTATTTGTAAGTAAGCTTATTTATTTAGATGGCCTATTAATTAGTAGGTCGGCCCGGAGTGACGTCACATCCCGTTGACCACAAACCAAAGGAATCTCACTTTCGGGAGCTCAAACATTGTAGGCTGTGACCTAGGACAACTGTGTGTACAGATTCAGATACAGACCGAGATGATTGCCCCCCCCCCCCCTTCTCTTTACGAACATGACGAAAGGAGTCTGTGACGTTTTAAGACATGTATTAAGATTAAGAAGGGGGATGTTAATTAAATCTCAATTTTGCATTTTTCACGAATGTCACTTTTTTTCATTTTTCAGAACTTTATCATGTTTATACACCTATCAGTTGTAAGACGCACTATACGACCCCCGGGAGAGGTGCGTCGTTTACCAATAATTCTTGACGGAGGGTACGTCGGTGGCAGCCTTTGGTCCGTCAAAAAAATGACGAAGGGTGCGTTAAGGTCCGTCACTTTAGGCTAATGAAAGTGTATTATTAGTTTCCCGTTACATTTTTTGGGGTCAGTGAGTAGGCGACTATTTCATTATTCATTATTCATTATTTTTGAAACATTCATTTTTTTGATAACTAGCGGGAACCCGCGGGCCCCGCTAGTAGTGAGCCTCCCCCTCCCAGCGGTTTGTAGGGGGTGGTTTTTTTTTGTTGGTACGCGGTCCCAAAATATCATGTATCATCATTTTTTATGCCGCCCCCCCCCCCCCTGCTCAACGAACGTGATTATTGTTATGACCACCCCCATGCTCAGGCCTATCTAGAATGGTTAAATTCGGAATATTGGGGGGAAAGTTGATGCGGAAGAGAAAATTATAAATAAGGGTAGACAAATGTAGAAAAAATAAAAATAAAAGATTTTTTTGGACTAAAATTTAGTTTTGACCACCCCTGGCAATGGTTTTTATTTCATCACCCACCCCATTTTCCGTGTAAAAACACCGACACCTCCAATGATATTTGGTACCTCCGACCCTGGCCCTCTTACGAAGAAAATGACAGCCCCATAACATAATCCATAACATACCATGTGCAATTGATAATCAAGGGCCCCTATGCCCTTACTATGATCATGGGGGGTTGGGACATTAAGTGGTATTGACATTTTTATTTATTTTTTATTTACTTCAGAATTCAAGATGAACATTAAAAATTGCCATTATTGTTGTTTCTACTAACAAAAACACAGCAAAACTTGATTAAAACAATACCATCGCTATTTATTGAAAAACGCCCTCTATGCAAATATGGTTCGCGATATGTATCACACGTGCTGCAGGGGATACTGTCTGACGTAATATGCTGATCTAGCGGAGATCAGCATTTTTGAATCGACGTTTTGTTAAGTACAAAGAGGGCTGATTTTTCTTAATCCTAGGTGTAAGTTCATACATGTAATACAATACGCGGATTTAGGGTTTCCCTAGTGTTGGGCGGTATCGCGCTGATGTTGGTACGCCCGACTTTTGGTTTTACGCTACCATAGGAAAATGCATTGCAAAATGGGACGAGCGGTCAAAATAAACTCAGAAGATTTCATGGTCGACGCACCCCTCAAAAGTACAGAAGTCTTAATTGAAAATAAAGATAGTATACCTAAACTATCCTTGGGGATCGGCAGAATTAAAAAGTGCACATTAAGTTGAAATATCCATTGAAAGTTCCGCGTAAAATGCCGAAAAGTTGCGGAATTCGGCAGTCTAGGAGTCATGTAATTTACCGAGCAAGTCATGCCAGTGGGGACTGGATATAACAGACTAAATCTAGAGGCAATGTAAAAGCTCATCAGAGTCCTCAGTCCTAAAATGACGTATTTGAGGTTTATTTACGTTGTATTTTGTGTCTAATTATTTATTTAAGGGATCGGGACTGAACATAATTAATTTTGTGTGAAATATCGGGGGTTTATAAATATTTCTTTATTTCTTTATCTCTTTAGAGGGGGGAATTCGGGGGAAATTACTGCCAGTCGGGGGAAACTAGTACTACTGCCAGTCGGGTGCAGGGCCGTCGCTAGAGGGTTTGTGCAGGCCGGCGCGGATACAATGGGGGGGGGGGGGGGGGCAGTCGACGGCCCCTGACCCACCACCACCAAAAAAAGGGGTGGGGGAAAGGGGGGAAAAGAAAGAGAGTGAGGAAGAAGAGGGGACAAACGAGAAAAAAAAGTAGGGGGCGGTACAAAAAGGCGGGCGGGGAGGCATGCGAGGGATAACGTTTGGAGTTTATTGGACGGCGGTCGGGATACATACGCGTATGTACGTTGACGAGAAATCTGATATTTTGGAGGTAACTAAGTATAACTTCTTTCTGGCATAGGCCTATATAAAAAGCCAATATTGATCGGAAATAAAGTGATTGCTTTTCAATAAAATATAAGTCAAAAGTACACACCAAATGGGTTCAAAAATTGAAAAAAAAATCCAATTCTGAGGGGGCACATCCCCTCAGACTCCCCCCACCTGTTCGAGCTTTTAACCAATCTATACTTAAATCAAGAATATATCAGTATAATTATGCTCAACTTCTTTCGTGCATTGGTGCATTGATAAAAAACAAAATTTTTATTGGAAATGAAGAGGTCAAAATATTGGTCAAAAGTATTATACACCAGATCGCACCAAATGAGTTCCAAAATTGAATTTTTATCTACTTCTGAGCCTGCGGGGGAGGGGGCACATCATCCCTCAGACCGTGACCCCCCTGTCCGAACATGGCTCGGAAGGCGGTGCTGTGCGCACCGCTTGGATGGTATCAATTTCATTTTTGCCCCCCCCCCCACCTTAAACTTTTCTGGATCCGCGCCTGGGTGTGTGTGGGGGGTGGTGTGACCCAATAGTCGGCAAATATGTGCATGTGGTCGACAAATTTATGCAGCAGTTGGCTAAATAAAGAAAAATGTTATAGAGAACTTATAAAACCCGGAGGATTGGGCATTAGTTGTTGACTGTGCTGTTTTTTGGACTGTGCGATTTGTTTTGAACGTGTGAAAAAATGTTGACCCCCCCACCCCCCCCCCCCCCCCCCTTCCCCCACCCCCACCACTTACGTGAAATTCACGAGGTGACTGCAAAAATAAATGGGGCTACCTTGTGGGCAGTTCCGTAGTTACGGACGTACATTTCAGACACTTTGAGGGCTTGCAAAATCTAAACTATACCAGTTGCTTGATTATGAACACCTGGGTTTCAAGTATCTCTAGTAGGAGTATAAAAGCTGAAAATTCCTTTGCTGTACCATTTTCGGTTAATGAGATATGGCGTGAAAACCCTCCGTCGCGGACGTACGCAGAGAAAGTGATTTTTTCAGTACACCTGTATTCCTATCAAAAGTTCTCTGAAGTGTTCAGGTCTGTAATGAAAACTAATATTGTTTTGTTTGTAAGAGGGACAAACCTAAAGAAAACAAACAGAGAAAATTATCAGAACCTTTATCTTTAAGTTAAAATTGACTGATGTTTATCCGTCGCGGACGTACATATTAGTGTTGCGGACGTACATCTGTGAACACAGATGTACGTCCAACACAGATGTACGTCCGCGACACTAACAAAAGACCATGTATTAAACATGTAAACAGATACAGAACAAAACTAGATCTTGCTCCGGTCTAAGACCAGGCTACCTTGATTTTTCTTTGAGAAAATGATCCCTAGTGACCCTTTCTTGACCTTTGACCTGATTAAAATGATTAACTTATTTTCTTGGCTCATCAATCCAAACAAGATGCAACAAATCCGGTCCAAATCGGATCATGTCTTAAATTTTACCCCTTTAAAGTTCAATGACCCCTTTTGACCCCTTCTTGACCTTTGACCTGGTCAATATAATTGAATTATTTTCTTGGCTCATCAAATCAAACAAGATGCAACAAACCCGGTCAAAATCGAACCATGTCTTTACTTTTACCCCTGTAAAGTTCAATGACCCCTATTGACCCTTCGTGACCTTCGACCTGGTCAATATGATTTATTTATTTTCTTGGCTCATCAATCCAAACAAGATGCAACAAACCCCGTCCAAATCGGAGCATGTCTTAACTTTTATCTCTGTAAAGTTCAATGACCCCTAGTGACCCCTTCTTGACCTTTGACCTGGTCAATATAATTGACTTATTTTCTTGGCTCATCAATCCAAACAAGATGAAACAAACCCGGTCCAAATCGGAGCATGTCTAAACTTTTACCCCTGTAAAGTTCAATGACCCCTAGTGACCCGGTATGACATGTCACTTTTAATCGCTGAACACCCTATATATGCATGGACCCAAGGAATCTTTTGAGCAATTCTGATAATCATGGGTCATTTCCTCTTGAAAAAATAGCATTTTAAGTGACTGTGGAGTGAAAATTGACATTTTGACCCCTAGTGACCCCAAATGATTTTTAATTAAAAAAACCGTTCTTTTGTACATGCGTACGGTCAAAAGGAATATGTGGACCAATTTTGACGATCCTAGGTCATTTCACTCAATTGGAAATGCGTTTTAAGTGAAAATCACCTTTTGACCCCTAGTGACCCCTGTGTGACCTTTGACCCCAAACTGTGAACACCCTATATGAAGGTTAGGTGGGGGGTTCTACTGACCAAGTCTGGTGATTGTAGCATGTAAACTGTAGAAAAAATAGCATTTTTTAGATGGGTTTGAGGAAAGAAAGAAAGAAAAAGCAGAAGAAAGAAACGGCAGAGATACAGAACCTCGATTTTTTGAAAAAATCAAGGTAAGAAACACGTCAGATACAATACCTGGATTTTTGAAAAAATCAAGGTAAAGACACACAGGGTAAAATTTAAGACTTGCTCCGATTTTGACCGGTGATGGCTCATTTTGTAGGCATTGATGAGACAAGAAAAAAAGTCAATCATTTTTTTGGGGTCAAAGGTCAAGAAAAGGTCACTAGGGGTCCTAATGTAGTAAAATTTTACATTTCGACCCCTAGTGACCCTTTCTTGACCTTTGACCTGGTTATTATGATTGACTTATTTTCTTGGCTCATCAAACCAAACAAGATGCAACAAACCCGGTCTAAATCGGAGCATGTCTTAACTTTTACCCCTGTAAATTTCAATGACCCCTAGTGACCTCGTATGACATGTCACTTTTAATCGCTGAACACCCTATATGTGCATGTACCCAAGGAATCTTTTGACTAATTATGAAGGTCATGAATCATTTCCTCTGAGACAAGATGCATTTTAAGTGATCGAATTGAAAATTTACATTTTGACCCCTAGTGACCCCTTCTTGACATTTGACCTGGTCAATATGATTGACTTATTTTCTTAGCTCATCAAATTAAACAAGATGCAACAAACCCCGTCCAAATCGGAGCATGTCTTAACTTTTACCCCTGTAAAGTCAATGACCCCTAGTGACCCCGTATGACATGTCACTTTTAATCGCTGAACACCCTATATGTGCATGGACCCAAGAAATCTTTTGACCAATTCTGATAATCATGGGCCATTTTCTCTTGAATAAATAGCATTTTAAGTGACTGGAGTGAAAATTGACATTTTGACCCCTAGTGACCCCAAATGATTTTTAATTAAAAAAACCGTTCTTTTGTACATGCGTACGGTCAAAAGGAATATGTGGACCAATTTTGACGATCCTAGGTCATTTGACTAAATTGGAAATGCGTTTTAAGTGAAAATCACCTTTTGACCCCTAGTGACCCCTGTGTGACCTTTGACCCCAAACTGTGAACACCCTATATGAAGGTTAGGTGGGGGGTTCTACTGACCAAGTTTGGTGATTTTAGCATGTAAACTGTAGAAAAAATAGCATTTTTTAGATGGGTTTGAGGAAAGAAAAAAAAGAAGAACTAGACATAGTTCTGGTCTGAGACCAGGACACCTTGATTTTTTATGGATTAATGACCTCTAGTGACCCCATATGACATGTCACTTTTAATGGATCCAAGACATCTTTTGACCAATTCTGACAATCATGAGTCATTTCCTCCCGAAAAAATAGCATTTTGAGTGTTAGGAGTGAAAATTGACCTGTTGACCCCTAGTGACCTATGTTGACCTTTGACCCCATGAAAATAATTGACTTTTTTTCTTGTCTTATCATTGCCTACAAAATGAAACAGGACCGGTCAAAATTGGAGCATGTCTTACATTTTACCCCTGTTTTGGTCAATGACCCCTAGTGACCCCATATGACATGTCACCTTTAATCGCTTAAGACCCTATGTGTACATGGATCCAAGGAATCTTTTGATCAATTCTGATAATCATGGGTCATTTCCTCTCGAAAAAATAGCATTTTTAGTGCGAGGATTGAAAATTTATATTTTGACCCCTAGTGACCCCAAATATTTTATGATTTTAAAAACCGAACTATCATATATGCGTACGGTCAAAAGGAATATGTTGACAAATTCTGACGATCCTAGGTCATTTCACTAAATTGCAAACGCGTTTTAAGTGAAAATCACGTTTTGACCCCTTATGATCCCTGTGTGACCTTTGACCCCAAACTGTGAAGACCCTATATGTAGGTCTGGTAGGGGGTCCTACTGACCAAATCTGGTGATTGTAGCATGTAAACTGTAGAAAAAATAGCATTTTGAGTGCGAGGAATGAAAATTGACCTTTTGACCCCTAGTGACCTATGTTGACCTTTGACCCCATAAAAATGATTGACTTTTTTTCTTGTCTTATCAATGCCTACAAAATGAAACATGACCGGTCAAAATCGGAGCATGTCTTACATTTTACCCCTGTTTAGGTCAATGACCCCTAGTGACCCCATATGACATGTCACTTTTAATCGCTGAAGACCCTATATGTACATGGATACAAGGAATCTGTTGACCAATTCTGACAATCATAGGTCATTTCCTCCCGAAAAAATAGCATTTTCAGTGCGAGGAGTAAAAATTTACATTTTGACCCCTAGTGACCCCAAATGATTTTTAATTTAAAAAACCGTTCTTTTGTATATGCGTACGGTCAAAAGGAATATGTGGACCAATTTTGACAATCCTAGGTCATTTCACTAAATTGGAAATGCGTTTTAAGTGAAAATCACATTTTGACCACTAGTGACCTTTGTGTGACCTTTGACCCCTAACTTTGAAGACCCTATATGTAAGTCAGGTAGGGGGTCCTACTGACCAAGTCTGGTGATTGTAGCATGTAAACTGTAGAAAAAATAGCATTTTGTAGATGGGTCTGATAGAAAGAAAGAAGAAAGAAGAAAGAAGAAAGAAACGGCAGAGATAGAGAACCTTGATTTTTGAAAAATCAAGGTAAAAAAAAAGAACTAGAAGTAGATCTGGTCTGAGACCAGGACACCTTGATTTCCCTTGTTTAGGTCAATGACCCCTAGTGACCCCGTATGACATGTCACCTTTAATCGCTGAAGACCCTATATGTACATGGATCCAAGAAATCTTTTGACCAATTCTGACATTCATCGGGTCATTTCCTACCGAAAAATAGCATTTTGAGTGCGAGGAGTGAAAATTTACATCTTGACCCCTAGTGCCCCATGTTGACCTTTGACCCCAAGAAAATGATTTACTTTTGTTCTTGTCTTATCAATACAAATCCGGTCAAAATTGGAGCATGTCTTATAATTTACCTCTGTTTAGGTCGATGATCCCTATTGACCCCCATATGAAATGTCACTTTTAATCGCTGAAGACCCTATATGTACATGGATCCAAGAAATCTTTTGACCAATTCTGACATTCATCGGTCATTTCCTCCCGAAAAAAATAGCATTTTGAGTGCGAGGAGTGAAAATTTACATTTTAACCCCTAGAGACCCCAAATGTTTTTTTGATTTTAAAACCCAAACTATATAATATATGCGTACGGTCATAAGGAATATGTTGTCTGATTTTGACGATCCTAGGTCATTTCGCTAAATTGCATGGCTGTTTTAGGTGAAAATCACGTTTTCTCCCCTAGTGACCCTTGTGTGACCTTTGACCCCTAACTGTGAACACCCTATATGAAAGTCAGGTAGGGGGTCCTACTGACCAAGTTAGGTGATTGTAGCATGTAAACTGTAGAAAAAATAGTATTTTTTAGATGGGTTGGGAAGAAGAAGAAGAAGAACTAGATCTTGCTCCGGTCTAAGACCAGGCTACCTTGATTTTTCTTTGAGAAAATGATCCCTAGTGACCCCTTCTTGACCTTTGACCTGATTAAAATGATTGACTTATTTTCTTGGCTCATCAATCCAAACAAGATGCAACAAATCCGGTCCAAATCGGATCATGTCTTAAATTTTACCCCTTTAAAGTTCAATGACCCCTTTTGACCCCTTCTTGACCTTTGACCTGGTCAATATAATTGAATTATTTTCTTGGCTCATCAAATCAAACAAGATGCAACAAACCCGGTCAAAATCGAACCATGTCTTTACTTTTACCCCTGTAAAGTTCAATGACCCCTATTGACCCTTCGTGACCTTTGACCTGGTCAATATGATTTATTTATTTTCTTTGCTCATCAATCCAAACAAGATGCAACAAACCCCGTCCAAATCGGAGCATGTCTTAACTTTTACCTCTGTAATGTTTAATGACCCCTAGTGACCCCTTCTTGACCTTTGACCTGGTCAATATGATTGATTTATTTTCTTGGCTCATCAAATTAAACAAGATGCAACAAACCCCGTCCGAATCGGAGCATGTCTTAACTTTTACCCCTGTAAAGTTCAATGACCCCTAGTGACCTTGTATGACATGTCACTTTTAATCGCTGAACACCCTATATGTGCATGGACACAAGGAATCTTTTGACCAATTCTGATAATCATGGGCCATTTTCTCTTGAATAAATAGCATTTTAGGTGACTGGAGTGAAAATTGACATTTTGACCCCTAGTGACCCCAAATGATTTTTAATTTAAAAAACCATTCTTTTGTACATGCGTACGGTCAAAAGGAATATGTGGACCAATTTTGACGATCCTAGGTCATTTCACTAAATTGGAAATGCGTTTTAAGTAAAAATCACCTTTTGACCCCTAGTGACCCCTTCTTGACCTTTGACCTGGTCAATATGATTGACTTATTTTCTTGGCTCATCAAATTAAACAAGATGCAACAAACCCCGTCCAAATCGGAGCATGTCTTAACTTTTACCCTTGTAAAGTTCAATGACCCCTAGTGACCCCGTATGACATGTCACTTTTAATCGCTGAACACCCTATATGTGCATAGACCCAAGGACTCTTTTGACCAATTGTGAAGGTCATGAGTCATTTCCTCTGAGACAAGATGCATTTTAAGCGATCGAATTGAAAATTTACATTTTGACCCCTAGTGACCCCTTCTTGACCTTTGACCTGGTCAATATGATTGACTTATTTTCTTAGCTCATCAAACCAAACAAGATGCAAGAAACCCGGTCCAATTCGGAGCATGTCTTAACTTTTACCCCTGTAAAGTTCAATGACCCCTAGTGACCCCGTATGACATGTCACTTTTAATCGCTGAACACCCTATATGTGCATGGACCCAAGGAATCTTTTGACCAATTCTGATAATCATGGGTCATTTCCTCTTGAAATAATAGCATTTTAAGTGACTGGAGTGAAAATTGACCCCTAGTGACCCCAAATGATTTTTAATTTAAAAAACCGTTCTTTTGTACATGCGTACGGTCAAAAGGAATATGTGGACCAATTTTGACGATCCTAGGTCATTTCACTAAATTGGAAATGCGTTTTAAGTGAAAATCACCTTTTGACCCCTAGTGACAAACTGTGAACACCCTATATGGAGGTTAGGTGGGGGGTTCTACTGACCAAGTCTGGTGATTGTAGCATGTAAACTGTAGAAAAAATAGCATTTTTTAGATGGGTTTGAGGAAAGAAAGAAAGAAAAATCAGAAGAAGAAGAAGAAAGAAACGGCAGAGATACAGAACCTCGATTTTTTGAAAAAATCAAGGTAAGAAACACGTCAGATACAATACCTGGATTTTTGAAAAAATCAAGGTAAAGACACACAGGGTAAAATTTAAGACTTGCTCCGATTTTGACCGGTGATGGCTCATTTTGTAGGCATTGATGAGACAAGAAAAAAAGTCAATCATTTTTTTGGGGTCAAAGGTCAAGAAAAGGTCACTAGGGGTCCTAATGTAGTAAAATTTTACATTTCGACCCCTAGTGACCCTTTCTTGACCTTTGACCTGGTTATTATGATTGACTTATTTTCTTGGCTCATCAAACCAAACAAGATGCAACAAACCCGGTCTAAATCGGAGCATGTCTTAACTTTTACCCCTGTAAATTTCAATGACCCCTAGTGACCTCGTATGACATGTCACTTTTAATCGCTGAACACCCTATATGTGCATGTACCCAAGGAATCTTTTGACTAATTATGAAGGTCATGAATCATTTCCTCTGAGACAAGATGCATTTTAAGTGATCGAATTGAAAATTTACATTTTGACCCCTAGTGACCCCTTCTTGACATTTGACCTGGTCAATATGATTGACTTATTTTCTTAGCTCATCAAATTAAACAAGATGCAACAAACCCCGTCCAAATCGGAGCATGTCTTAACTTTTACCCCTGTAAAGTCAATGACCCCTAGTGACCCCGTATGACATGTCACTTTTAATCGCTGAACACCCTATATGTGCATGGACCCAAGAAATCTTTTGACCAATTCTGATAATCATGGGCCATTTTCTCTTGAATAAATAGCATTTTAAGTGACTGGAGTGAAAATTGACATTTTGACCCCTAGTGACCCCAAATGATTTTTAATTAAAAAAACCGTTCTTTTGTACATGCGTACGGTCAAAAGGAATATGTGGACCAATTTTGACGATCCTAGGTCATTTGACTAAATTGGAAATGCGTTTTAAGTGAAAATCACCTTTTGACCCCTAGTGACCCCTGTGTGACCTTTGACCCCAAACTGTGAACACCCTATATGAAGGTTAGGTGGGGGGTTCTACTGACCAAGTTTGGTGATTTTAGCATGTAAACTGTAGAAAAAATAGCATTTTTTAGATGGGTTTGAGGAAAGAAAAAAAAGAAGAAAAAAAAAGAAGAAACACGTCAGATACAATACCTGGATTTTTGAAAAAATCAAGGTAATAAGTTTTAAACATTAAGTATGAATCATCAGCTTTAGAAAAATACTTACTTCATTGGTTTCCAACATTACCAAAGTATTGAACAGAGTGGTTAAAAGTAGCAGCTTTTGGGAAGTGTACGTCCGCAACAGAAGGTACCAAATTTAATCCAAAAAGCATAATTCTTAAATATTTTGGTCATTTTAAGTAACTTTTTTATATGATACATAACACATGTTCATTGTTGTATTGATTGTATCAATTTGTAATACTTGCCTTAGTTCATTCATGGAAATAATTGCACTTCCATGGTGCGATTTCTACTAAAAAATGCCCTGTACGTCCGCGACAACCTCAGAATCAGCCAAACCGAGAATGTTAGATCAAATTCCAAATTATATCATGAAACTACAACCCATAACCTTTGATATGATACATAAATTAGGTTATATCGACGATTTTCAATTTTTTCAATTTCTTCAATTTGGGTTACCTAATTACGGAACTGCCCTTTTACTATTTTTTGTTTGGTACGTCGGGGGAATCCGAGAAGAATCTGAGTCGGGGGAACTTCATTTACGGTCAGGTGCCCTCCCACTCCTGTGCACGCCACTGTACATATTACATAGTTGTTGTTTGTATACATACCACAATAGGCTTATTATAAATTTGCAGAGTAAATTGCATGCTAAAACACCAAAACCCCATTTTTCAAACTGTCTTTCCTCCGAATTTCGGCCTTTTAAATCAAATAAGCAGATTTGAGTGGCTCTCTAGCCTATCCTAGGCCTAAACAAAGTTACCGCAAACACGGTCAAACCAAGGAGTTAATAAGTAATAACTCTTGGTTGCAAACACGCCACTATAGTATGGCCTAATACGCATTATTTAGAGCTATTGGGCACGGCAAAATGTGGGTCTTTTACTGGCAAGGTGCAAGCCTATTGGAGAGTTTGAAGTCCGGCCTAAAATATGGAGGTAAACTGTTGACTAATGTAAAACAATTATTATTTTTCGTTAAAACTATCGAATACGGCGTAGTTTTGTTTGTTTTCATCAGCGTTATTAGCTGGTTAAAAGCGTATTTCAATGCAATCCCACACGTTAGCGTAAAACCAGAAGTAGGGCGTACCAACATCAGCGCGATACCGCCCAACACTAGGGAAACCCTAAATCCGCGTATTGTAAAAATATAAATCCCAGTTTTTATCATATATTTTTGTAATTGAGGGCGTTGCCTCCACCACATCTCTTAATGCCCCTTTAAAGCGTTAAATACGAAACAAATAATGACACCAACAATTACGGTGCCGCTCTCGGAGATGGCCATGTTGAGCCGAAGTCCAGGTAGGTGATTGGGCATCTCGCTGGGCTGGCGTTGCGCTATTTGGGATGGGGGTGTATAGCAATAAAGCTAATTATAATAACGGGGGAGTAGGACACGGGACAAATAATGACAAAATGATGTGTGCGGATGTCTAGATGAGCGTGCATAATGCAAGGGGTCGCGCTCCCAAATAACTTTTCGAGGTCTATGCATCTTTAGGCCTATACCTCCAGTTATATTTTGTTTTGACACCCCCCCCCCCCCCCCCCAATTTACAATGGTATGAATTTCATGACCCCTGCCATATTTTTCTTGTAAAAACACGACACAACCAATGATATTTGGTACCTCCGACCTCTTTACCGAAGAAAATGACAGCCCCCTAACATAATCCAGATAAGGATACCATGTGCCATTATAATAATCCAGGTACTTCATGTACCATTCCTTGGTGCCTTTGATTATTCATGTTTGATTTATACCAGGAATGACTTTCATGGACTATTAAATAAATCTATCTTGACTGTATTTTCTGTGAAACTAGAGCGGTTCTCGGGTTTCGCGGTTTTCGAGTTTCGCGGTTGATGGGGTTTAGCAGTGTCAGATGTAGTGGTTATTATTTATTTATAACAATCGGCTGAAGAGCCAGGACAAACCCAATAGTGACAAGCACTAAATTAAAGGGATGCCCGAACATCAAAAATAAATAAAAAGGGACAGACAAAAAAAATCACAAAGGGGAACAAGACAAATGAAAGGGAAAAACAAAAAGGGACCAGACGGATGAAACAAATGGAACTGGCTACAGGAGATGGTGGCAAACAGCAGTCTTGAAGGATGTTAAGGTAGTACTCTTGACAACAACATCAGGGAGATAGTTCCACAAAGTGGGAGCAAATGGATAGAAAGACATTTTGGAGAGAGAAAGTCTGCAGAAAGGGGGATAAAGGGCACAGCTGTTGAGGTTGCGAAGATTGGGTCTGGGATGGGGCTTGTACGGATTTGGAGACGAACAAAGGTGGTTGAAGATCTTGAAAAGATGGCAAAGAACAGCAGTATCACGACGCCTTGACAGGGGAGGGAGTTTAGAGTCCAGAAGGAGATCTTTGTGGGAAAGATTCCAGGATTGGAGGATAACTCTAGAAGCAAACCGCTGCGTTGACTCAAGCCTGTTGGTCAAGGTAATGTTCAAAGGATGCCAAGTGATGCTGCCGTACTCAAGAATTGGACGAACCAAGGCCAAGTAAAGAATCCGGCGGGTAGAAGGAGAAGAACTGTTGAAAGCCCTATGGATGTAGCCAATGGTTTTCCTCGCTTTCTTGCAGATGTAGTCAACATGCACATTCCAGGATAGATTGCTGGAAATATGAATGCCAAGAAATTTGACAGAGGACACCCTCTCAATCGCCTGAGTATTGATGTTTAGTTGCAGGTTGGGAAAGGGATCCTTTTTGGTAGAAACCACCATCAACTTCGTCTTGCTGGCATTGGCGGTGAGGTGGTTGCTGGTGAACCATTGATGGATGGTGTCAATGTCAGATTGAAAGCTATCAATGTCGATGTCATGGGTGAGAGATTTGTAGAGAGTGGTGTCATCTGCGAAGAGAACCAAGGAACTGTCGGGGGAGAACTTAGAAAGGCAAAGGTCATTAATATAGATAAGAAAGAGAAGAGGCCCAAGGACAGAACCCTGAGGAACACCAGAAAGAACAGGAACCGGATCCGAGGAGACACCATGGACGGACACTGACTGGGTTCTGTCAGATAGGTAGGACCTAAACCAACTGAGAAGAGGACCAGTGATGCCAGCAGAGTGGATTTTAAGCAAAAGAGGACTGTGGGGGACTTTGTCGAAAGCCTTACTAAGATCGAATAAAGCAACAGCCACACTTTTACGTTTCTCAAGATGACCATACCAGTCTTGCAGAGCGGTGAGGAGAGCATCAGATGTGGAAGACTTAGGAAGAAATCCAAATTGTTGCTTAGTCAGAACATTGTTGAGATTTAGGTGGGCAAGGGTGTGTTTGTGAATAATCCTTTCCAGAAACTTGCAGACAATAGGTTGCAGAGATATTGGACGGTAATTGGAGACAGAGTGTCGATCACCGGACTTGTCAATTGGAATTACACGAGAAAGTTTCCATGCTTTGGGTATAGCACCTGTGGTAATAGAGAGATTAAATATCCTGCACAAAATAGGTGAAACAGAAACAGCAGTGTTCTTGAGCATCAGGGCAGTTATGCCATCAACTCCGGCAGCTGAGTTTTTATTCAGCTTGCGGATGAGCTTCAGGATTTCACCAGAACTACACCTGAAATGGCAGAGGGAAGAAACAGTGTTATAGTGAGGAATGGAAGTGTTTGTGACAACATCACTGTTAAAACACTCCGAAAAGAACCGGCTGAAGGTATTAGCAATATTAAGAGGTGTGGAAGCACAAGTATCCTTGTACTTGATGACATCGGGAATGGAGGACTGACCAGACCGGGACTTAACATAGCCCCAGAAGCTTTTAGTTGGAGACTCGTTGTTCAAGAGGTCAGCAAAAAAAGATTGCTTAGCAAATTTTAAACGATTGGAGAGAGCGTTTCTGGCAGCTTTGTACTTAAGATAAATATCCTCTTTTGAAGTTTTCTTCCACTTTTTAAACAAGGCATGTTTTTTCTTAATTTCATACCGGAGCTCAGAATTTAGCCATGGAGGATCTTTGGTCTTACAACGGACTAACTTTTGGGGGATACATTCAGACATGGTTTCATTGAAATAATTGAGGAAATTATTCCAAGCAGAGTCAATGTTAACACCATTATCAATACTGTACATGGATAACTTATGGTTAGCAGTAACCCAGTCAGCATTGCTATACTGCCAAATGGGTCTAATAAGAGATGGTTTAGGATCAGACAGAGTGATGTTGAGATAACAGTGAATGACACAATGGTGGCAAGCACCCAGGGGGGAAAGGTAGGGCAGTTATTGACATTGTATTGGTTTTAACATGATATGTTAGGATCTGACCAGAACCATGGAGGACGGGCGGAGAGTGATGGTATGAAAATGAAATGATTATGAAGTGGTTTGGATTTATTGTGTGGGAGATAATATTTGAAACCCGTTTATTTGTTCTAAAGGGTTTGCTTTGTATTTGATTCAACCATAAGAATGAATTGCTGACAGAGCTGCTGTTGGTGTTTGATGTGGCCTGGAGATTGTATTTAGGTGTGAAGGTAAAAAGTTTGATTTGATTAATGTACTTTCCGGTTGCAACCTTCGCCCTAAGGGGACCTAGGACTTAGCGGTGACCATGCGGGTAAGAAAATGTTGCCTTTCTACGCAGGGACAAGATTCAGTACTCATTAGTGGTATATCATTACGTTTTGTCACCAATACAATTGTAGCAGGAAGGTGTAGGTAATATAACATCTCTCTGATTGTAGCATGTAATTTATATAGACATGCTTTTCTATTAATTAGCAAGAGTTGAAATGCAAATTCCATTTAAATGGAATGGGGCTGGTGAAAGTTTGAGTGAAGTGCACATTTAAACACACTTGTACACAAAATGCACAATATACAAAGAAGAATAGGCAGTAGAAACAGTAATGTAATAATCTTTACATAAACAGTTTATTAAGATGAACATGGGTCCATCCACAAAGTTGCGTACACAAGGTGTGACATGATAGTCAAATTTAGTTGCCTGATTGAATTCCAAAACATCATTTTGAACTAACAATCCTCACAATCACGAGGGCCGACTTGGCTATCTTATTCGTTATGCCATCACCGGCGAGAGATGAACGAAACTGATTAGAGCATGCGCATTGTGTTCTTTCAACATCGATCAGCTGATCGCCCGGCGGCATATGATATTATTGTTTACATCGTAAAACAAGGCAATATACACACATGCGCTTTTGAACGGAATAGCCGCGATCGATTAAAATTAATAATTTTGTAAATTCGTCTTTGTATACCGACAGTCCAGGCAAACGCTAATTGAAAACTTGGCTTAAAATTTCTTTAAACTGCATAAAGAGGCAATTAAAAGCTTTGCGGTAAAATGGGTTTTGCTTTCAATTGACAGCGAATACGCATAATTCGGCAGTCTCGCGATGCATTGAATGACTGAGATTAGTTTTCGTAGTCGATTGAAAACAGATATTTTGCCCGTAATTTGATCAGCATGGATATTAACATAATGTAATCTTAACTCTAGTGTGATTATTTTTGTCAAAGATCATTCATCTTTATTTACTTGTTTTGTTACTGCCATTCACTTGAACTTTAGTTTACACTACAGTTAAAAAATGCCAGTGCAGTAGTTGCTTTTTGTTGTTTTATCACCTTTTTAGTTACCTATGAGATCAATTTGACAACAATTATATTCGCATAGAAATCATAAGGATTTTTTTTAATTTGCCTGACCGCCAAATGCCGAAATTTGGAAAATGGACCCAAATATCATTATATGATTTTTTATTTTTTTTTGATACGTATGAGATCCATGATACAAAAAAGTCAAGCCGCAATCAATTTGGCGACAAAAAAGTCATTCGCATAGAATTTTTTTAATTCTAAAATATCAAAATTTGAAAAATTAGCCCAAATACCTTTATTTGGTTAAATAATTCAATTTTGTTTGGGTACGTATGAGATCAATGTTACAAAAAAGTCAAGCTGCAATCAATTTGACGACAAAAAAGTCATTTGCATAGAAATCATAACAATTTTTATTTTAATTCTAGACTTGACCGACAAATATCAAAATTTGAAAAATGAGCCCAAATACCATATTTGGTTAAATAATTCAATTTTGTTTTGGTACGTATGAGATCGATGATACAAAAAAAGTCAAGTCGCAATCAATTTGACGACAAAAAAAGTTGTTCGCATAGAAATCATAACATTTTTTTTAAATTCTAGGCTTGACCGACAAATATCAAAATTTGAAAAATTAGCCCAAATACCATTATTTGGTTTAAATAATTCCAATTTTTTTTTGGTACGTATGGGATCGACGATGCAAAAAAGTCAAGCCGCAATCAATTTGGCGACAAAAAAAGTCATTCGCATAGAAATCATAATTATTATTTTTAAATTCTAGGCTTGACTGACAAATATCAAAATTTGAAAAATTAGCCCAAATACCATTATTTGGTTAATATTAAAGTAATTCAATTTTTTGGGGTACGTATGAGATTGATGATACAAAAAAGTCAAGCCGCAATCAATTTGACCACTAAAAAAGTAATTCGCATATAAATCATAACATTTTTTTTTTAAATTCTAGGCTTGACCGACAAATATCAAAATTTGAAAAATTAGCCCAAATACCATTATTTAGTTAATTCAATTTTTGTGGGTACATATGAGATCGATGATACAAAAAACTCAAACCGCAATCAATTTGGCGACAAAAAAGTCATTCGCATAGAAATCATAACGATTTTTTAAAATAAATTCTAGGCTTGACCAACAAATATCAAAATTTGAAAAATTAGCCCAAATACCACTATTTGGTTAAATAATTCAATTTTATTTTTGGTACGTATGAGATCGATGATGCAAAAAAGTCAAGCCGCAATCAATTTGGCGACAAAAAAGTCATTCGCATAGAAATCATAATTATTATTTTTAAAATTCTAGGCTTGACTGACAAATATCAAAATTTGAAAAATTAGCCCAAATACCATTATTTGGTTATTAGAGTAATTCAATTTTTGGGGTACGCATGAGATCGATGATACAAAAAGTCAAGTCGCAATCAATTTGACGATAAAAAAGTTGTTCGCATAGAAATCATAACATTTTTTTTTAAATTCCAGGCTTGACCGACAAATATCAAAATTTGAAAAATTAGCCCAAATACCATTATTTGGTTAAATAATTCAAATTTATTTTTGGTACATATGAGATCGATGATGCAAAAAAGTCAAGCCGCAATCAATTTGACACACACAAAAAGTTGTTTGCATAGAAATCATAACAATTTTTTTAAATTCTAGGCTTAATTGACCGACAAATATCAAAATTTGAAAAATGAGCCCAAATACCATTATTTGGTTATTAAAGTAATTCAATTTTTGGGGTACGTATGAGATCGATGATACAAAAAAGTCAAGCCGCAATCAATTTGACCACAAAAAAGTAATTCGCATAGAAATCATAATTTTTTTTTTAAATTCTAGGCTTGACCGACAAATATCAAAATTTGACAAATTAGCCCAAATACCATTATTTAGCTAAGTAAATCAATTTTTGTGGGTACATATGAGATCGATGATACAAAAAACTCAAGCCGCAATCAATTTGGCGACATAAAAGTAATTTGCATAGAATTATTTTAAATTAAAAAGTCAAGTCGCAATCAAATTGCCGACAAAAAAAGTTGTTCGGATAGAAATCATAACAATATTTTTTTAAATTCCAAGCTTGACCGACAAATATCAAAATTTGAAAAAATAGCCCAAATACCACTATTTGGTTAAATAATTCAATTTTATTTTTGGTACGTATGAGATCGATGATGCAAAAAAGTCAAGCCACAATCAATTTGGCGACAAAAAAGTCATTCGCATAGAAATCATAATTATTATTTTTTAAATTCTAGGCTTGACTGACAAATATCAAAATTTGAAAAATTAGCCCAAATACCATTATTTGGTTATTAGAGTAATTCAAATTTTTTGGGGTACGCATGAGATCGATGATACAAAAAAGTCAAGTCGCAATCAATTTGACGATAAAAAAGTTGTTCGCATAGAAATCATAACATTTTTTTTTAAATTCCAGGCTTGACCGACAAATATCAAAATTTGAAAAATGAGCCCAATACCATTATTTGGTTATTAAAGTAATTCAATTTTTTGGGGTACGTATGAGATCGATGATACAAAAAAAGTCAAGCCGCAATCAATTTGACCACAAAAAAGTAATTCGCATAGAAATCATAATTTTTTTTTAAAATTCTAGGCTTGACCGACAAATATCAAAATTTGACAAATTAGCCCAAATACCATTATTTAGCTAAGTAATTCAATTTTTGTGGGTACATATGAGATCGATGATACAAAAAACTCAAGCCGCAATCAATTTGGCGACATAAAAGTAATTTGCATAGAATTTTTTTTTTAAATTCTAGGCTTGACTGACAAATATCAAAATTTGAAAAATTAGCCCAAATACCATTATTTGGTTAAATAATTCAATTTTGTTTGGGTACGTATGAGATCGATGATACAAAAAAGTCAAGTCGCAATCAATTTGACGACAAAAAAAAGTTGTTCGCATAGAAATCATAACAATATTTTTTTTAAATTCCAAGCTTGACCGACAAATATCAAAATTTGAAAAAAAATAGACCAAATACCATTATTTGGTTAAATAATTCAATTTTATTTTTGGTACGTATGAGATCGATGATGCAAAAGTCAAGCCGCAATCAATTTGGCGACAAAAAAGTCATTCACATAGAAATCATAATTTATTTATTTTTAAATTCTAGGCTTGACTGACAAATATCAAAATTTGAAAAATTAGCCCAAATACCATTATTTGGTTATTAAAGTAATTCAATTATTTGGGGTACGCATGAGATCGATGATGCAAAAATGTCAAGCCGCAATGAATTTGGCGACAAAAAAAGTCATTCGCATAGAATTTTTTTTTTTTTTAATTCTAGGCTTGACTGACAAATATCAAAATTTGAAAAATTAGCCCAAATACCATTATTTGGTTAAATAATTCAATTTTGTTTGGGTACGTATGAGATCGATGATACAAAAAAGTCAAGTCGCAATCAATTTGACAAACAAAACAAAAAAGTTGTTCGCATAGAAATCATAACAATTTTTTTTTAAATTCCAGGCTTGACCGACAAATATCAAAATTTGATAAATTAGCCCAAATACCATTATTTGGTTAAATAATTCAATTTTGTTTGGGTACGTATGAGATCGATGATACAAAAAAGTCAAGTCGCAATCAATTTGACACAAAAATAAAGTTGTTCGCATAGAAATCATAACAATTTTTTTTTAAATTCCAGGCTTGACCGACAAATATCAAAATTTGATAAATTAGCCCAAATACCATTATTTGGTTAAATAATTCAATTTTATTTTTGCTACGTATGAGATCGATGATGCAAAAAAGTCAAGCCGCAATCAATTTGGCGACAAAAAAGTCATTCGCATAGAAATCATAATTTTTTTTTTAAATTCTAGGCTTGACTTAATATCAAAATTTGAAAAATTAGCCCAAATACCATTATTTGGTTATTAAAGTAATTTCAATTTTTTGGGGTACGTTTGAGATCGATGATACAAAAAAGTCAAGCCGGAATCAATTTGACCACAAAAAAGTAATTCGCATAGAAATCATAACAATTTTTTTTAAATTCTAGGCTTGACCGACAAATATCAAAATTTGAAAAAAACTTAGCCCAAATACCATTATTTGGTTAAATAATTCAATTTTTTTGGTACGTATGAGATCGATGATGCAAAAAAGTCAAGCCGCAATCAATTTGGCGACAAAAAAAGTCATTCGCATAGAAATCATAACAATTTATTTTTAAATTCTCGGCTTGACCGACAAATATCAACATTTGAAAAAATAGCCCAAATATCATTATTTGGTTAAATAATTCATTTTTTGGGGGTACATATGAGATCGATGATACAAAAAAAAAGTCAAGCCGCAATCAATTTCATGACAAAAATGTCTTTCGTATAGAAATCATGAGCATTTAAAAAAAAATTAAGTAGGCCTGAGTCTGACCGACAAATGTCAAAATTTGGAAAATGGACGCAAATATCATTATTAATGTTTGGATAATTGTTTTAATTTTTTTTAAAGAACCGATCATTTCTATGTGCGAGTCGATAATATATTCAATTAAAAGGTATAGCCTATTATAATGCTAGGGATGTTCATATCATTGACTTCAGAGGGCGACATTTTTTTGAAAATTAGTTGACCAAAATATGTAGAAAACTCCATGTTTACCTACAATCAAGGAAAAAAAGGTTGGCACACTTTGTCTTAATTACGGAAAAAACCCGCCCCTCTCCCCGGAGGCAATGTTGATCCGAGTCATAGTATCAGAAGCCATGGTAGGTCCCCCAACATTGATTGATGGGGGATGGGGAAGGATATAAGAAAGGGGGGGGAGACTTTTGCTTTCTATTAAACAGTGCTATGTCCCAAGTCTGATCTCAATTACGAGCACAGGGATATTTGTAATAAGTTGCGTCAAGTGTGCCAACTATTATTTTCCTTGATTGTAGATGAATACAGCGATGTAGTACGATGTGGCTAGAATGTATTCACTGATGTCTATATAACCCCGCACAAGCAACTAAAAATCATGAAAGTAAACCGCTTTTTACCTAAAATGGTTTTAAAATGTGCATGATTTGCCCATAGTTCTTTACGAACTAACGATGTGGCCAACTTTGGCAATGATTTTGAATATTACATCCCCCAGTCTTCAATATTACCGTATGGTGTAATACTAGCATGTATTACAATGGTATAACTAAAACCGCGGCGACAAGTTTTTTCTGTTTGTTATGTAAACATAAAATATTTATGTAAATGTCCACGCTCTTTCCATGTACTAATGAGTAATGGGCCCAGCGTGATCAGTGAAAAAGGCATCCAATTGTTACGTAAACATCAAACAATTGATTATCTATACAGCAAAGATTCGCCCTCATACATCAAGTATGGTGACGTAACAAGTATTACAATGGTATAACTAAAACCGCGACAAGTCGGGGGACTCTGTTTGTTATGTAAACATCAAACAAAAATAGCAACGCTCATACATCCCCGGGAAAAAAGGGGGGGCGGTACTCAGATTTGGTTTGGTCGGGGGTGTGCCGCTGGAGAATCAAATCCCCTACCCATTTCTAAGGGTGATTTTGGATAGACCCATGTCTAAGGATTTTTCAGTTGAAAAGCCTACCCATGGCTAAGGATGTCTCATGAAAAAACGACCCACTGGAGCGGCACGTCCCCGTATGCCTTACATACGTGAGTACCACCCCGAGCATGCATCGTTGTATTTTACTAAGAAAAATATGCTTCTCAAGGCAAAAAAATAGTTTTACTCCTATGAGGCAGATTAACCCCAACTTTGAACTCGTCCAAGTTATTTGCGATTTGTACATGCTCACAAAATTCGGAATCCATTGATGGATTAATAAAGACGAAATCGCAAACACAATTTTTTTCTGAGGCAATCTCTAGGGGTGGTACATAGCCTAGCGGTGAACAAAATTCAACAAACTCAATTGCGCGTAGTGGCGTTTGGGATGGGGGGATTCATATAGTTTTAGCTTCATGCTCTATTACGCTTGAACTCTTTCCGCCCACACACATGAGTAGTAAACCACGACAAAACAAAATTACGCCCCTTGATTGGAAAAACGGTGATCCACGCTTGCGATCAGCGACGGAGCGCATGGAGTATATAAAACATTATGGTGATATACGGGGGGTACAATAACTAGAATCGCCGCCATTTTCTTTGATGTGACGATGTCGGAATAGAAAATAAATATCCCTATCGCGGGAACATTATCCCTCATAATTCTCCAAATAACCAGTCACTCGAACTCAGCCGAGGTAAATACTGTACCAATATCGTGTCCACAAATCTTACTAATTCAAGCTGTATTTTTCGAGATATTTCGCACACAAACTTCGATTTGAAAATCTTAGGATGCCGGTACCCGTCCTCCAAAAACCATCATAGAACTTAACTAAATCATACTGTAAAAGCCAATAATTTTGTGTAAAGATATTTTCGCGCATTTTGATATCATATAGACATTTCGCGAATGGTTTTTTTTAGCGGGCGACCTTCTGGATGCACTGCATGAATGTTGAAACAATACTTTCGCGTGTTATCATTTTCGCGTGTAAAATTATTTTGCGCGAAAAGCGCGAAAATAAAACCACCGCGAAAATGTCTGCTTTTAGTAATGAATAAATGTCTGCTTTAGTAATGGAAATCAGCTTCTTAACATAATTTGCTTCGATTTACATAAAGCATTTCCGATGAGTATTCTGTTGCGATCGTAGCATGCAGAAACACACTGTAAACGGTGGCAACGCGTGTCTATTTGCACTACGAAAAAACGGGGACAATCCGCTCAGCCTCTTGAAAATAAGTTGCCGGAGCACACTCCGTTTATTTCAACGTATTCAAACCTTGATTTTGAAGTAATTACAAATCGTATGGCTCTGTTACTTGGAAGACTTCATGATTTATGATAACAATTGCAAATCTGCAAGAAAATATGTTTTCAAAGTAATCCAGATCCTCACTATGGCCTTATCCCACCCAATTCACCTTTAAAATCCACATCACAGATGCCTAGTCAAGATAATATTAATATATGCCCTTAAATCAAGATAGGCCTACCCCGTGTGCATATTATATCCAGGTACACATGATTCAGTCGGGAATTCATTAGGAAAAGGGTTTTAGTTTTTTATAGCCTTTTAGTTGTATTAGTTGGCGGGCCAATGGTCGGAGCTCTCATCGTGATCATTTATGGTATCCAGTCTAAAGCACTTGTGCCATATCCCGGCTTATTTTTGGCCAAATAACATTAAATTATTCCTTCAGTTTATATTTTTATCCACGCATAACTCACACCGTCGCTATCCCTGCATTTCCATTATGAAAAAGTCTGGTAGGCCTAGGCCCTACCCATAACTGGCCGGAGGGTTGTAGCAATTATAAAGCTATACAGGGGGAAACACGGAACAAATAATGACACAAACTGGTTGCGCCTTCAATATGCCGTAACCCATAGCCTCTAGGTTTCAGAGGACTTCCAGTTTAGCTAGAAAAACAAACAATAAGCAATAAGCAAAAATCACCAGCCGTGGGCAAGGTATTCTATTTGTGCCCACACTGATAAATATTAGCCTCATTAATTTTCGCCAATTTGGAACTGATCACACTATAAAACAGGTCTGTTACGCGTGTGTGACGCGTGACGGCCATCGCGTAGCGGAGTGTTGCGTGGCCAACGATGGTGCGTGACTTGCACGCATCGCTCTTGCGTACATATACTTGCCACGTCAAGCAGCTGTAGTAACGACCACACGTAGCAACCCAGGATCGTTGTATGAAAGTCGTTTTTCGTATATTGGATAACGCCAAGAGAAATCAACAATTTGCCTAAATTTAGGAAGTTCATGTCTCCCACGCCACCCCGCCCGATGTAGCTACCTCCCTGTCTCCGCAACAGCTCCACCAACGGCGGTATCCGCGCGCATGCGTTGGCCAGTTTCATGAGGTAAGAATAGAAGACGTGAAACATAGCAACCGACCTGTTTTTTGGTTATTTCCATAGTAATTGAATAGTTTTGCAAAAAATAGTGTCCAATGGTTTAATGGCAATATGTACTCGATCAATGTACGCAAAAATCAGAGTTGAAAGTCAAGGCATCTCTGAGAACACTCACGGACAAGATTTATGTTCTTCCTTTTATTTATATAGATATGTGCCCAAATACGTGTAGTGTATAGAACAGGCCTCAAATTTCATCAATTTAGGGGCACGGCCACTTTGGCCTTGAAAATAACACATTTCGAAGGGCATCGAGGCCATGTTCTGGGGCACCAAGGCCAAACCAATATTGGAATGAAAGGGCACCAAGGCCATTTTATATTACATTATTTATACCATAATTTTACATGTAAACTTCACTAGGACTTTTAATAAATACTTTTATTAAATACAGCATGAAACGAGACAGTCTGTTTATTTTGTCAATCAACATATTTTAATACTGTATCATTGTCATGTTGTGAATGTGATGTTATATATGTACGTTGCTGTTGGAAAGCAGAGCAGTGAGCAATTGCGTAGCTAGAGACAAGGTGGATACATGTTTAAAAACAACCATTAGATAGAAGAAAACTTTACACCTCGAATGGACTGTCACATCGTCATTTTTGTAAAATTTTATACACATTGCACCTTTCAAAATCGGATTGAACTTGGAATAATTTGATCAAAGTTAAGTTTATCTGAACCTCCAACCGCGAGCCAAGGGCATCGCGCTGGCATCGCGGCAATGGCCGCTATGTAATTTGAGCCCTGGTATAGAACCAAGAGTGTATAATTGTGAATAGGGACATAAATATATATGTCCTTACTACAATAAATAAATGAATTCCAGACCATTTTGCATACTGGATCTGGATTAGTTACTCCAGCAAAACGGAATATCCGCATCACGCTAGAGTTGGATGACATGACCTAATGATTGCTGTGGCTGGGTAGACTGTTTCCATTTGTTGATGCTGTGTGCTCATTGAAGTGGTTCCGGATCATAGTTTTGAAGGGGTTGTGGTTGGCAGTGTCCAGAATTGTATGAGGGAGATTGTTCCAGTGAGTGGTCGTCCAGGGGAAGAATGTGTTGGAATAGGTCGTGGTCTTGGTCAGAAGTCTTTGGTAGGATAAGTCATGGGTCTTTTTGAGTTGTCTATTTGGCTTGATTAAGTGGTTTCGCCAGTTTAAGTCCACCAGGCCGTGTGTAATTTTGTGCATGAGTGCAAGCCTGGTAATTTTGCGCCTACTTTCAAGGCTTTGCCATTTAAGTGTGGATATCATGTCAGTGACACTAGATTCCCATGAATAGTTGTTTAAGCACATCCTGGCTGCTGATCTTTGAATCATTTCAAGTTGGTATGAGTCCTTTTTGGTATTTGGATACCATGCAGCTGCGCCGTATTCGAGTTTTGGTTGAACTAGTGCCAAATAAAGTTTTGATTTAACATCAGGCGTGCATGACTTGAAATTTCTTCTGATGACCCCGATGACTTTTTTGCAGTTGTTTGTAATTTGATCAATATGAGGGCGCCACTTTAGTTTGTTGTTGAATGTCACGCCTAGGTATGAGTGTTGGGATGTGACATCAAGTATCCTCCCACAAAGCTTGTATGGTGTAATTATTGGGTGTTTTTTAGTGGTGAAGTGCATTGTTTTGCATTTATCCGTGTTGAAACTCATTTGCCAGTCGGTGCCCCATTTGCTTAAGGGTCCATATCCAAACTCTCAGTGCTTTTAAATTGTTTTTCTAGCGATTTCAAAGCGCTTTTCCAACGGTATTTCGTTCTATTGTTAAAAGCATCGGAAAAAGATCGGTGATTAACTAGAAACCTCTCTACTTATCTGGCGTTAACAATATAACTATTGTAGTACTCTTGATGGCCCAATTAGTGAAGCAGACACATGAAAGCGCGAGGAAGATTGTGTTATTAAGCTGACCAGTGTTCACCCGACCCCTGTTGTGACGTAGAGAGCGACCCATTTGCCAGATTGTACACCTATCGGGTTTCTAGTACAAGTCCCGGGAGGGGCACTGACATTTGAAAAGGGTATAGTTAGGTGCCGCGCTGAAGACCCCCTTTTCACCCTCTGCTGCTAGTTCTTATGACCCCCCCCCCCCCTTTTTGAGCCTGCATCAGTTCTTAAGACCCCGTTTTCATTGAAAATTCAAAAATCGCGAAATTTTGCGTTCCAAAGCACCAATTTTGTGTTCCAAAGCCCCAATTTTTCGAAAATTTTGCGTTCTTAAACCAAAATAAATCGAAAATTGAACTATAGGCTAGTTCTCAAGACCAATTTTTTTGGGAAAAAAATCAGTTCCTATAAGACCATATTTTTCGTCATAAAATCCACTCAGTTCAGTTCTTTAGCCCCCTTTTTGAGACCCTGGGCGACCCCGACTCAAACGATATGTTTATAGCCGCCTATTCATTGCTAGGCTTATCGTAACACTTATAAAACTCGCCCATTGCTTGTGTGTTGGATTTCGATCACGACAGGAGCATGTGCAGATGCGATTTTTGTGTAAGTGGTCTGTGATTTTGTCAACATTAAATTTTTACTGTGATGTGATTTGTCGATCTACATTGAATGCAAAAAGAAACAACGCCCCCGGCTGGCCTCGAACCACCAACCTTTCGGGTAACAGCCGAACGCGCTTACCAATTGCGCCACGGAGGCGGTTACTTACTAGACTGTTTTGGTTTGTCATGTTCACCCGTACACTTCCCCGTACACTTGCAAAGGGGCGTGTACATCTCAAGTGTTTGTCCTGGACAAAAATCACATGACTCGCTTCGCTCCCAAGTCCTCGCGTGCCCGGCAAAAAGCCCATGATGCAATACTAAGTCGTAAAAGTGTGCACATAAATCGACAAAATGCTGTACAAACGAAATATAATCTAGAATTGTTTCAAAATAGTGTTATTCGTTACATTTAAATCAGAATTACTTTCTTTAACAGGAAATAATCAACTTTTGAACGAGAAACTATCTTAAAACAACAAAGATTAAGAAATATAAAGCATTTTAAACATCCAATTTAGAGAAGAGTGGTATGTTGAACCATATTACTTTTGTTTGTTATTGCGTTCACATAGCGCATAGTTGGCTCAGCGGTAGAGCATTGGACTAGTAAACCGGAGGTCGTGGGTTCGACTCCTATCACGTCTTGAAATTTTATTTTAATCGTTTATATACATTTTGTATTAGTTTTCGATATTGTTTATCATTCGTATAATTATTCATTTTTGTTCAATTATAGTTTATTTTGGAATGTGGAATTATTTGCGATTTCATTTTAATTTTCCACTGACTGTTTAGTGTGCAAGGCATCATGAAATGTGAATGAACCGCGGTATACCACCGAACTGTCCTATTCCTATGCAACATGCCAATACAATAGAAACTCTTTGTGTGTTATTATCGATTGAGCTAAACTTGTAAAGTAAATGCCAGCCGTTATGTAATACAAATCAATGTGCCTGTATTATTATTATTGAAATAATGTTTCGGTGGTGTAGGAAATAGGTCAATCGATTCAAGGACATGAGCCGACTGGCTTCTTATTTACATAACAATTGGCCTTTGCAGATCATGTTCATAGACTAGCTAGGGGCCATTCAATGTAGGCCTAGGAGTAGTAAACACAATTATATTTACAGAACATTCTTTATCGCAGTGAAAATTGCAAAAGAAAAAAAGTATCATTCACCATTCAATAAATATAGCGAACGATAAGCAATCCTGTCAATTTATAAAAACAAACAGTGTAATAACAAAACAGAAAAGAAAACCATCCCCATCCGCAGGATTCGAACCACTGACCTCATGATTGTGAAGCCGGCGCTTTGACGTTTGAGCTAATGAAGGCTATACATAAACGTTTTGAAGAAAAACATTACATAGGGTTCAAAATACAAATATCTCTTAAATAGGAGGCTAAAATCGAAAGGACAAAAGTCGGAAACAATATCCTCTCTAAACTAATGACTTGGATTATATATTGTATAATACATAGGTATTATATTGTATAATACTTCCAAACACGATGGTCAATATATTACGCCCCCTCCGTCATCACCCATCCATTGTACAAATATGTTACGTGACCTATCGCCAAAATGTTTTCAGCATTGATTTCAATGGAATGAAGGGGAAAATGGGCTACTTTCACAATATCTTGGCAATACTGCGCCAAACAATAGATGAATAGAGTGATGGAGCGGTAGCTTAATTCATATTTCTAGACGACCAGATACATTGATCGGCGGTGAACGTAAACATTTTATGATCGGATTTAAAAAGCTTATAAATAGTATTTCTTAAAGAATATAACACAACCTTCCTCGCGCTTTGATGTGTCTGCTTCACTAATTGAGTCATCCAGAGTACTACAATAGTTCTATTGTTAACGCCAGATAAGTAGAGAGGTTTCTAGTTAATCACCGATCTTTTTCCGATGCTTTTAACAATAGAACGAAATACCGTTGGAAAAGCGCTTTGAAATCGCTAGAAAAACAATTTAAAAGCACTGAGAGTTTGGATATGGACCCTAAGGCATCCAGGTTCTGTTGAAAGATGGTCCGGTCATTGCTGGAGTTGATTTCTCTATATACTAGGGCGTCGTCAGCAAAAAGTCGGACTTTAGTCCCAGCCGAAACACAGTCAGGCATGTTATTTATGTAGATGATGAAGCATAAGGGGCCTATGACTGTGCCTTGTGGAACACTGGAAGTTACCTCTGCAACTGAGGACAATTTACCGTCTAAGCGGACACGTTGTTTGCGTGTAGTCAGAAATGTAGAAATCCACCCATGAAGTTTACCCTTTATCCCGTAGTGGTCAAGCTTTTTTAGTAGACGAGTGTGCGGAACGCGGTCAAAGGCTTTTGAAAAATCTAATAAAACGGCATCAACCTGTTTGTATTTATCCAGTGAAGATGCTATGTCGTCTGTGGTAATAACAAGCTGGGTGTCGCAGCCTCTACGTTTTCTAAAACCATGTTGGGCGTCATTTAGGATGTTATGATGGTCTAGGTGGGACATAATGTGACTGGCCAGGATGTGTTCCATGATTTTGCAGCAGATTGATGTTAAGGCAATCGGTCTGTAGTTATTTGGGCTGCTACGATTTCCTTTTTTAAAGATTGGTGATATATGTGACATCAGCCAGTCTGTGGGAAGTTCCCCGGTTTCCAAGCTCTGAGTGAAGAAGGCAGACAGAAGTGGTGATAGTTCGTCTGCACACTCTTTGAGGATTCTCGAGGGAATCTGGTCAGGTCCAGCTGCTTTGTTGGGTTGCAAATCTGCCAGAAGTTTTTTGATACCCTCAGATGAGAATGTTAGAGATGGGATGTCTGGGAAGGGGTTTCCTCCAACATCAGGGACGTTTAAGGTATCCTCGTTGGTATACACCGACTTGAAGTAATCGTTTAGGATGTTTGCTTTGGCTTGGCTGTCATCAGTAGTGGTACCGTTTGCCTCAAGTGGTGGGATTCCTCCGCTGTCAATTTTTTTGGATTTGACCATCTTCCAGAATTGTTTTGTATTTTGATGAAGGTTGTCAGTCATGTTGGTTTTGATATGATTTGCCTGTGCGTGACGGAGTTCCTTTTTGTAGGTGGTCCGGTAGTCCTTGTAGTCGTCCATGTCAGATTTCAGTTTGGTATTTTGTTGAGTGTTGTAGAGTTTTTGTAATTTACGTCTCATGCGTTTAAGGCGACCGTTGAACCATGGTAGATTATGTCTACTCGATGATAATTTGGTGGGGATGTGCTGGTCCATTAATTCTGTCAGTTTTTTGGTGAGTATGTCCCAATTTACTTGCACGGAGCGAGATTTAATTTCATTTAGGAACCTAACTCCAAAGGTTGCGAGATCTTTCCGGAGAGTATGGAGGTCGCCTTTTGAATATTGGAAGATCTTGCGTTTTGGAGGGCCTTTTCTGAAGGGTCGTATTTTACTGGTAATGCAAACAATTTCGTGGTCGCACACACCTGGCAGCGAGTGAATCTTGGTTATCAGGGTTGGGTTTGAAGTAAGGAAGAGATCCAATGTGTTACTACCACGTGTGGGAATCTTCACGACTTGGTGAAGTTGATATTTTGTGCAGAAATCCAGAAAATATTTACTCTGTGAAGTGGTACTACCCCCTGGAATGACGGAGTGGGTGTTCCAGTTTATATCCCGTAAATTAAAGTCACCTCCTAGACGAATAGAGCTGTGTTTGCCATATTTGGAGAGGAGAGTTGATAGGGAGAGGTCCAGATTTATAAGCGAACTCATGGAGGCATCTGGATTATAGTAGGCTCCAACATAGACAGTTTTGTTTCTGTAAAGTTCCAGCTTTATCCAGATAAGTTCCACGTCATCTCTGTCAAGGTTGGCAAGATGCTGGGCTGGGAGATTTTTGACGGCAATAAGCACTCCTCCATAACCATCCTGTCGGTCCTTGCGGAATACAGTATAGCTGTTTGGGAACAGTTCACAGGTCTTGATGTCCTTATTCAGCCATGTTTCAGTGGCTAAATAAAGTCTTGTTTATTTTAAAACTGTCTTCCTCTTAATGCTTTTCAGAAGATTTTTCATAACACACACATACCCACCACCCATACCCAGGGCCATACCCACCACCCATCTTAACAAACTCAGAAGTTCAAATCATAATGAAACGAAATCGCTAAAAATGAAAAAAGATTGTCGATTATTCGATTTACATCGTATTTGTACTTATTTATTGATGAAATACGATATAATTGTAGTCAAACTTGGCTTATTTTTTCTAAACAAACAAATAATGAAATATTTACCAAATAATGAAATATTCACGCGGGGACCAAAATGTGAGTCGGTCGGGCGACGGGAAACTAACAATTCACTTTCATTAGCCTTACATGGGTGCGTCACAGTGTACATCTGTTTACGAACAACAAAATACGACCTTTAAATATACGCTATAGGCCTACTCATCTATGGCCTATACCTGCCACATAACTCCTTGATACCGCCAACCAGGCTCCACTTTAATACCGCAAACATCAGGCTCCGATGCTCTAAAATGCCTGAAATCACTCGATCATCGCCAATTGCTCCGCGCAGTCGCTTGCTATCGTCCTACGAGCCGATGGATGGAGTATACAGCAGTCTTGGCCCGAGACTATAGGCCTACTACCGGGGGAAGCACTCGTAATCATCCGTGTTGTCCATGCAAATATAATTACATTTAGGGCTGATATCCAAACTCTCAGCGGTGTTACACCGGTATTACACCGATGTTATACCAGTATTACACCGATATTTGTATAGAATATCGGTGTAATACCGGTATAACATCGGTGTTATACCGGTGTAACACCGCTGAGAGTTTGGATATCAGCCCTTAGGGCATCGCATGTGGGGGTCATCAGGGGCATATCTGACTATTTGTTTTAGTATACAAAGGTTTACATCGAGTTTGTAATTTCATTTGGGGGGCATCATGGGTAGGGGGGAGCCCCGGGGGACTTATCACAATAGCGGTATACGTGTATGTGCCGCCTTTGGGGGTGCCTTTTCTCGATGTATATGGGTGGTATTGATTAAATCAGAAATGTTTTTGGTATTTGTAAATGCCCCCCTTAAAATTCTTTGATGGTTTATAGAAGGTGTAATTTCCAATCCGAAGTTCAAATGGTTAAAATACACTTTCGAGAACCCAATTTTCTACTTACCTCCCGTTTATTGTAAATAGCCACAAGCCTACATGTACAACAAGGGATGAAGGATGCCCCTTCCCCCCCCCCCCCCCCCCCCACCCCACCTCCTTGCAACTGAAAGGGTCAAAGCAGAATGGGAAATGTTCTCAAAATTGTTTCATCCTCATCCTGACGTTTATATGACAATCAGTTAAATATTTTATGAATTTTAGACCAGTCAGACACTATTGTGCATATAAAAGTTCTCCTCTTGGTTCCGTCCATCCCGGTCCCGTCCATCCCGGTCCCGGTCCGGAGTCTATATAATTATTCGAGGGCCAGGGTTGACAACATCGAATAAGAGCCGGCAGATCCCCCGTGAATCGAAGGTAGTTTCATTTTCAGTAGTTATCGTGTTTTATCCAGTTTAGTCAACGATATCTGACGACAGGGTGCGTCGTCATGGTCCGTCAGAATCCACCAATGGTGCGTCCAAAAATTGACCGAGGGTGCGTATTTGGATGGCAATGGTCCGTCATTTTTTTGACACAGGGTGCGTCATGGTACATGAGAAGTTGATGCACCTCGGTAAAGTGACGCACCACTCCCGGGGGTCGTATAGTACGTCTTACAACTGATAGGTGTATTAGAGTGTTATCTTTCACTGTACAATGCAAAAACAAAATCTATTTTGAACTTTTAATAGGCATTACTTTTATTAGAAGAATTTCAAGTGAGTCCACTGCAGGGCATCAGCGAAATTTCTATGCGTCGCGTATCCCGTTTGCTGTTGTTCACGTAAACGCTCTACGCATCAATCGCTTAAATTCGCGGCGTTGTCGATTCGAACGCCTCAGTGTATTAGCCGCATCACCCGCGAAGTTTTTTGGCGCGTTTGTGGGCTTGGTATTACACATGTTTTGTTATTGCGGATCTTGGGGCCCGGCTCGGCTATTCAACCTGGCCATTCTGCCGGGGAGGAAGAAAAACAACGCTTTTGGGTGAGTGCCAGTGTAAAGAAGTATGGCAACAAAAAACACCCTGTTCAACGGAACCTCTCAGGTATTAAGGTCAGGCGTTGTTTTTTTGTGGTTTTTACTACCAGTTTTGAAAATTGCCGCAGAGTCTGAAATTTGTGAGCGGGAAAATCCATCATGATCGCTTTGTGCACTATGTGAACAAATTCTCTCTCTGAGTGTCGAGTTTCTATACAAGTCTGGAGGAGGTAGTCAGCAGATTGAAAGAGTTGATTATTTTACTGTAAAAATCAATATCACTATGAACCATGGTGGACTGTGGGGATCCATGGTGAAAATCATGAGACCTAATGACCTATAAAAGGCTTTGATTTCATTTTGTTTGTCTCAAAAACAGATCTTAATTTGTCATCATGGCAACATGGGAGGAACGTGAAAGAAAGAGGCGTTTTGGACGTTGTACGATAAGCTTCAAGGAAAAGGTCAATCCAATGCAACTTCTGCCATATCTGGAGTGCTTCACAAAGTCAACCAAGGTATCACATTTTTAATGATCTAACCACCTGAGAATAAGTACCAATTGGTTACAATTAGGGTTCGCAGGTTTTAAAATGGCAAAAACTAAAAAATGTAGTGGGGTAATTCCACGGTAACAGCGTGACGGTTTGGAAGATATTTTCACACTTCATATACAAATAACATACACGCTTGAATTATTCGGGTGTCTAAAAAACGGGGACGGGAAATGGGGACACACAAAAACAGGGTCGCGTCCCTGTTTTCCAGATTACCCCGGGGTAATCTGGAAAACGGGGCCAAAAAACGGGGACGCTTACTTCCAATCCATTGCACACCGTAAACTCGGACCAATTTGGTGGCCCCGTTTTCTGTCCCCATTTTCCAGATTACCCCGGGGTATCTAGAAAACAGGGACGCTTACTTCCAATCCATTGCACGACGTAAACTCGGACCAAAGATGGTGGCCCCGTTTTCTCTCCCCTGTTTTTCAGATTTTTCTGTCCCCGTTTTCTAGACACCCTGAATTATTCAGAACATTTTGTATTGCATTTCTACTACCGTACAACCTACACATAGAAAGAAAAAGAAAAATTATTCACATTTATGAAATATGAATATTAATGAGTGTGGTAACAGCGTGACACTAAAAAGGACATAGAGGTATTTTTCTCATTTATGAATGGTTAAAACTCTGTGAACTTTTTTTTTTTTTAAAGTTTCATCAGGTGGATTGTAATTATAAGAAAGTCAGCTATAACTTCCCAATAAGAGCTCACAACTAATAAAATAATTTTAAAGTGATTATTTTCAGTTTATAAATGAATAGCATTATAAATAACAGATTTTACAACAACATTAATAAAATTAGTAGATTTTGCTAACTAAAACGGGGAAAAAACACAAAATATGTAAAAAAAAGAATCTCATTTTGAGCAGCTTGGTGCTAAGCATAGATGAAAGGAGCCGACAATTTGGAACCCGGTAGTATATATTTAACGGAATAAATCGTATTGGAAACTGGAAACCAATGCTTAGCACCAAGCTGCTGGAAGCTGGATTCAAAAAAAATTGAAAATAAAGTTCATTTCTGGAAAATTTAGACTTTTAGCTTTAATTTGATACTAATGTTCGGATATGAATAACTTGAAAATTAGTGGTCATGTCCACCTTTGCATGGAATTGGGCAGTGGCCAAATGCTAAAAATTGGTGGCAAAAATGGCAAAAGCTAAAAAATATAGTGGCCAAATGCTAGAAATTGGTAAATTCATCTCAAAAGCCAATGAAAATTAAATTTATTTATTTTTTGAGTGTATTTTAAGATGTAAAACATTAAAATATTTAGTTTACTGGCAGTTGATATGGCAATCTCTTTCCTTTCCAATGGTACCAATACATTTGACTCAAAGTTGTCATATAATTTTCATGTATTTGTTTTCAATTTTAGGGACTTGGTGAAACAAAATGTTGGCCAAAATGATTCACTTAATATTGTAGTTTATTGTTTATGTTTTTTCTGCTGTATTTTTTAATATGTTTCTAGCTATGTTTGGGATTTTCCTAGTTTTTGCCAGTTGTTGCCATTTTTGCCGGCAAAAATGGCAAAAACTGGTTTTTGCCAGCAAAAACCGAACCCTGGTTACAATCATGGATACATGATTTATTGGACCAATCAGATGCTTTGTAAAACTAAAAGAAGGTTATCTCTGATAAGGATGGGCTATACAGTGTCAAAACAGAAACATTGTTGATGTTTTTAAGGGTTGAGTTGCGTTTTTTTTTGTATGGAACAGTTACCTATCTGATCAAAAAATGAAAGAATTGTTGGTCTATGGTGCAAGAAAAAAGTGTGCACAGGTTTTGTTTGTGTTTGGGTAATTCTGGCATATTAAATAAAGACTGTTATACAGGATTTAAATCCTGTTTACCTTTTACTTTATAATCCAATCTTCCTTGTCTACAGTCAACACAATAAGTAACTGACCAGGTAATGAATGTGCTGAAAACTCTAAAATTATAAAACTTTCATAAACATATTGAAATATAAAGTTGTTGAGAAATGTCGTCTCTTTAAGTTGAGCTAGTGCATGCTAAGAATGATTGATTATCGAGGAAGTTACAATCCAATATGTACGGTCAAGTGTCAAGTCTGATTTTCATTTTCGCATTTTGCTTTTCTACACGCGGACTCAGACAGGCAAATGATTGATACGGTCATGCTGGTAGCGGTAGTGCTTATTCTCCGGTCAATGCCCAGATAGTCGGGCAGGCGCATTGTTACGGTTGATCATCACGACACATTTACCTGTCACCAGGGTTGCACAAAGTTGTTTCTTCCCCAGGAGCAAGGTTTTGAGCTTAAAATTTCCCCACCTATGCTTTTACAGGTTTGATAAAAATCAGATTACAGTGGAGCATGAAAAAAAAAGATTTGTGCGAAGCTCGCACATTTTGTTGTTGCAATTGACGCTAAAATGGTCAAATTTGGACTAATTTAGTACGAAAATCTGCGCTAAGCGCAACAAAAAAATGTTATGCTAAAATTGTCGTTTTTTTCTTATTTTAACTAAATAGAATTTGTTTGAGGGGTGGGGGCACAAACATATCTTTTGGGGAAATGCCCTTGTAGCATCACCACTGGGGAAAAGCAATAAAACAAAAAACATGTTAGTATACCTGCAACCACAGCTCATAACCCAAAGCTGAGACGAATATACCTGTTGTTTCAGCCCAAAGTGTGCATTTTTTTCTCTTCATCTTTTTTCACCCTTTTCCCCAATACTTTTTCTTTTGCCACTTGGCATTATTTCCCCAATTCTGCTCATTATTTCCCGGGAGCGGTGCTCCCTGCTCCCGCACTTTGTGCAACCCTGCCTGTCACACTCTCCATGTTAAAAAGACAAATGTGAATGTGAAAATGAAAATCAGACTTGACCTTACATTTGGGATTGCAACTTCCTCAATAATCAACCATTCCTGGTGTGCAATATCTCAAAATAAAGAGGAGACATTTCTCAACAACTTAATAATTTAATACATGTTTATGTAGGTGTTATGCTCTTAGAGTTATCAGCACATTTAATACCTGGTCAGCTACTTATTGTGTTGACTCTATGTCATCTCTTGTTATATTATCCACTTAATCAGTTGTCCATCATGATAATCCTCCCCCTATTCATTCATCTGTCATCCATCTGTCACTTTGCCCCTCTATTTAGTGAATAATGACTGCGTAACAACTGTTTTCATGAATTTGTTTTGAAATCAGAGGTTTTTTGATCTGGCCTGAGAAATTGTCCCAAAGGGGCACAGCCCCTGAGGGACAATTCCGAATGACCAGAACAACAACCGAGGGTTTCAAAACAAATTCACAAAAACAGTTGTTAAGCAGTCCATTATTCTCATTCATTACTGAAAAAGATGCATATTTATCCCAAATCGTTGATTTGTACCAATATAATTGCGGTAATGATAAATTAGTTTTCTGTTTATTTTGTCCACACCTTCTTAGTTATTGAAACAGTCCAAGTCGGATCATCCCCTCATTAACATTTTTATCATTCAACCAATCAGAAATAAGCTTTAATCATGTTTCCTCATAACTCATTGAATATTCAGTTTAGGAGCATGAGGCTTTAATTTGATTGGTCGGTCAATGAACAAAACAATCGAACACTTTGGCGCAGTACTTTCGGGCAATTATTAGTAACCTGCGTTCGGCGTGTGCGTTATCATCTAACGATTCATTTGATTGGAACGCACTTGATATGCAGCTCTCGTGATTATTCATGAAGGAATGAATGTGTTATGTTATCTGATTAAGAATGTAATACATCAGTTGAAGTTAACAATATGGTTATATATTCACCAGCATTTTCATGGTCGTTTTGTTTATCACAGGAACAAATTGAACGATGGGTGGACCGATATGGTGCAGAAGATGCTGCTTGGAGAATGTCTCAAGAGCTAGTAAAAATGGACGACTGGTACGAGGATATTATACATGCCTTACGAGAAACAAACCATGATGCACTTGCAGATAGGATTTCTGGTATTGATAGACATGAAGGAGACAGAGGAATAGGTGGAGGTGGTGGTGGTCCAGATGGAGGTGGAGGAGGCAGAGATGGTGGAGAAGGCAGAGATAATGGTAGAGGAGGCAGGGATAATGATAGAAGAGGCAGGGATGGTAGAGGAGGCAGAGATAATGATAGAGAAGGCAGGGATGGTAGAGGAGGCAGAGATAATGATAGAGGAGGTAGAGATGGTAGAGGAGGCTGGGATGGAGGAAGAGGAGAAGAAGGCAGAGGAAGAGGGAAAGTAGGCAGAGATGATGTTGAAGAAAGAGAACGAAGTGAAAGAGGAGGTCATAAAGCCAACATTGATGGAAGGCTAAATGATAGTAAGTTAGTATGGTCATATACAATCTTGGGGTAAAGTCTTGGAACAGTTATAAAAACAGGACACATTGTTTAAGATCCTCTTTTGCTCGTAACAAAATCATCTCATTTAAAGATCAGGAAAAAATAACTCAAACCAAATTTCCATTAAGTTTGTATAATTGTCACAAATACTTTTTTTTCAAGATTGTAGAAGTGATAAGTGATAAACAAAAATATTGAATATTACTCCGTTATCTACTAGTTCAGTCATGAACCGAGAAAAAAAAAATTTATGTGATAAACAACAACACTAACAAAAAATGTACTCAGTTATTTATTTGAAAGTAAACAGAGAAATTGAATTTTACTCAGTTACCGTTTCTTGAAGTGATGAACAACAAAAACAAATGTATGTTGAAGTCTTAAAGATTGAATCTTTTGTCATGTGTTTCAAGTAAAATATGTCACTGGCCTCACTCCAGTGAGGTCCAACACTTGTGAGTTAGTGAAAATGAATAATACTTCTTCTTGAAGGAACACATCCCATTTGTTTATATCTGATGTGTATATACCCTCTAACAAAGTCCAACAGTAAAATTGGAGTCACTTTATTAGGCTAGTATAACACTATAACATATGTGTGGTGGCATGGGAAAACCCTTCACATGGTCATTTTCTAGCAACTTGTTTTTTTTCTTTGGCAGAGAGCTTCATACTCTACTGAGTATAGGACTGTTTAAATTTTTCAGAAATTCCATCTAGAACTACAGTTATAGTATTTTAAAGTCGGCAAGTTTAAACGCAACACTAAAAATTGAAATTGACAATTCAAAGGTGTTCACAAAATCTTTTAAATGCTCTAATAATAATAAAACTACATTGTTATATCACACTGATTTAGCTTGTCATATGAAAAGGACTTTTGATATGAACCTAGTTTTTTGCGATATTATTAACAATTGTAAGCTCTTCACTTTCAAAATCTTTACAATGCATTGTCGGAATTCACAAGTGGTTACCATGGTAACAATGTCATTTTACGTAAACATAGCATTTTACACATAAAATGTGATAAACAAGGTTCAGAAAAGTAGTAAAATAAACTTAACATCTGGAATTTTGCATAAAAAACTCCTGGAGACTAAAGTTCAAGGTATAATCTCTATCTTGGGACCAAAGTTGGAAAATTGACTTGGAACTCATTTGTTCGAAATATTTTGGTATGACCCAGATATCTCAATATTAACACTAGCGACTTCCGACGGGTTTTCCCATACCACCACACATATATAGCCAAGTAAAATAAATAACATGTTGATCATCCTGACTTTTAAAAAAAAATGGTGAGGGAGGCCCTTATTATTTGTTATTGTGTTTTTTGTTGCTATTCATTTATGTGTGACATTCCTATTCCTGAAGCTTTGGCCTCATTGTAAAAATGAAGAGGCCCTCATTATTTTTTGTGATTTCCTAAATTCCCTACCCCTAGACTGGAAAAATAGTGTGCAATGTGTTTAAAAATACTACTGAAACACTTCTAAACATCTATTTTCATGACACTAGTATCATTAAAGGTAGATGACCCGATTTTCAACTTTATGTTTTCTATTTTACATGAAAGGTCATCCTTAAAATTGTTGCATTCCAAAGTTTGAGTTGCATAACTCCAATGGTTCTATTTTTAGAAGCGCACGGTCAAAAGACATGTGCCCATTGAGTAGTACACCGACTGGCTGGTGGTTAACCACCTTTGGCAGTAATTCACCACATTTTAGCCTATAATTTCCAAATGAAACATTTCTGGCCCCTAATATTTTACAGACATAATGAGAAAAATATGGGGAATCTTCTGATACCAAAATATCTTGATGTGAAAAAAAAATCATAGCCCCAAAAAAGTGATCGGGTCATATACCTTTAAGTTTAATGTATAAAGCTAATAACAAAAATAACACACAAATATTTCAAATTCTCCAAAAATTGGTCAGGGTGGGGACGATCAACATGCTATTAATTTTACTTGGCCTTGTAAGGCCCATAATAATGCAGAATGAGCTCATCTAAGTGTAAAATGGTCCTTTCTGGGAGGACTAAAAATATTCTTTATTTGATACTGTGAATACAGTTTGACCAGGGTCAATCAAAGTGTTTTGTAATATATGCAACAACAATGGTTTTCCGCCTAATTTTTTTATTTCAGAAACTGCGGTTGCAATATCAAATCCCAATCCACACAACAGACGAACACCGATACCATTAAGCACACCTATTAAACATGCTCCCTTTGGTGTGATATCAATTGTCAGCAGTATGCTGAACGTTACTGGTGCAATTAGAAACTGGAAGACTCTGGCCGGGTTATTAGGTGAGTCTCATTATTCATAACACATTTTAAAGGTGGGTGACCCTGATTTTGGTTAATTTTGTTCTCATGGAGTTTACTATTTTACTACATGAAGTAACATAATAAATTATGTTGTATTCCAAAATGTGAGAATAGATAAACCATTAACCAGTAAAGAGGCAGATGAGGGAACTAGGATCTTTCACTCTTGGCTCTATAGTTTAATTAGTTCCAAATTGGCGAAAAATATTTTGTTTTTATCTCTACGCCTGAAGAAGTAATCCACGTAACCAACATAAGTATAGCCTCACACACACGGTTTTGACTGCACGCACATGTATAAGGCCACAAGAATTCTGGAATTTCCAAAATTAGGGTCGGTATTCATTTGAACAGTAAACACTTTTTTGTCCGTTTTCAAAATTAGGGTAGAATTAGTGGTAAATTTAGCACATTTTGAATGAGACCCTCCATTCACAAGCAGGTGGCTAAGCACTGACACAATTTTTTGCTACACATGAGGTATCATCACTGGAAAGAAGAACACATCAGCTTTTCTTTGATATGAAACAAAATATGAATATATCACAAAATATTTGAAGAATTTCCGATTGAAAACAAATTTCTGAACATTTTTTGAGCAGTTTAGAATAAAAAATTAGGCAGGAATCAGGTCTGATCAGGTGACCCACATCAAAGGTTACTATAGTAGATTTACAAACTTTGGCCGGTTTACCATTCCAGTTTTAGGTAATATCTTCCAATTGAGGGGAGGCAGTGATCTTAATATAATCATTGACACATGGTTCTATGCTTCCCTGTGTTGAATAAGATGCTTGGGTAGTAAATAAATTCATACATGGACGCATGATATTTAGGGATGTGTTCCGTCAATGCTCTGAAGTCCATTATATCGCAGCAACACCAATAGCATTTAACCAGGCATTCTCAACTGGCAGCGTGCGCGCCACAGGCATCCTAAGTGGCGCGAGAGTGGTTAAAACAAATAATAATAATAAATAAATAAATAAAAATAAATCATATCATGATATAGCAAGATTTCATAGGCCTACTAAAATCAACCACTGAACGTCCGCGAGAAAAAACTTGCCCCTCCACCACACCAAGCCCTGTTTTCCTCTGAAACATAACTTGAATTGTAAATTCTAAAAAAAAATGACCAAAAACCCAGGAGCTTCAGGGGGCAGCACCCCCTAGACCACCGCCGGGGCTTCGCACCTGGACCCCAAGTGGAGCTTTAACAAGTTGGTTACTAAAATGTGGAGCATCAGTAAATCTAGTTGAGAAAGCCTAATCTAAACCATGCCGATATCTTCGTGATTGGTCCATTGTGGTTCCTCTTAAGCGATATCATGTGATCTTTTTTCAAATTTTTACACATATTTTTTTCTCTCTCTAATAATGAAGTTTGACTTATCAGTAAAAAAACATTCCTGAACTCATAAATCTATCTTTACTGTATTTTCTGTGAAACCCCGTCACAAAACTTTGCTAAATCATAATGGAAATCTGCTTTCAATTTTTAAGGAATTTCCTGACATATTTACTTCAATTTTCATCATAAAGCATTCCATGCTATTCTGTTCACTTGTGTACAGTTGCGTTTGTAACAGGAAACACTGTAAACGGCGTCAACACCTTGTCAAACCATATGAAATACTATTTACGAATGAAAAAACAGGGAAAATCACTTGGAAAATAAGTTGTCAGAGCAGACCCCAAGAGGTGTTTTTTCAACATATTCAAACCATGATTTTGAAGTAATTAGGAATCATGGCTATAAATTGTAGCTAAAAGCTGACATTATGATCTGATTGTACCCTTGTTTTAATCTTTATAGGCATGACATTCAGTGAAGTGCAACCAATAGAGAGAGAGCAAGATCCCACTGTGAAAGTGATCGACTGGTGGAAAGAAACCCGACATGATGATGCTACACTAGGTGCCTTGTTGAAAACATTGGACAAGATGGAACGCAAAGATATTGTTGACATGCTGAGAACAGATTTTAACATTGAGCAAGATGTGGTAAGAGGATATCGCTAATCCGTGTAGGGGGGGGGGTTAACTACTCAAATTATTTTTGATGGGGGAGGTGTCACTGGAGGTTAGAAATCCTGACCCATATTTGGTAGTGTTTTTGCCTCAGAAAATGGCTGATTTGATGTGGATTTTACCCAATTTGGGATCCATTATGTTTAAGATTGTTTTTTTGTTTAGGGTTTTATAGCACAAAATCATACCCATGTGTAGGGAATATTTGCAAAAATGTGAGCCCATTTGGGCGGCATATACCAACCGCCCGGTTGCTAGTACTGTCACAAGATGTAACATTGGTGCAGAAGGTGTACCAAGGGCCACTCAATGTTCATTTTAGCATAGGTGTGCAGTGCAAAGCCCTGGACCTGGGCTTGGGGAACTGACAAAATGCCAAATCGGGTCTTGGAGCATTACATTCTTATAGCATATTTGCCTTGGATATATTTAGCAACATTTGAGTGCATGGAAGTGAATTTTGTTTTTGTGACTTTTGACATGTATTTGTGACTTTTAGTTGAAATGGGGGAGGGCTTGGATACCTAATACGTGCTGCAAATGGTTGTCTTAGGGAACTGCTATGAGGCGTGAAATGGGGGTTGTCAGTACCGCATGTATCTATATGGCCAATATGTGAGTACCCCTTCCCCTCGTGGTGCTGTACCAGACAGGATTGTTCTCAAAGTCATTGTATCATATGCGGAAGAAAATCTCATTTACAAAGCTGACCCTATGTTGCAATCGGATAGGAGTAGGAATTCCAAGCAGGCGACCTGGGTTTGATTCCCGGCGCCGGCACAGCCAGATGTTACCCTCTAATTGACCCGTTATCTGCCCGGATAGTTTGAGTCCCAAAAATATGGAGTAACAGCCCACTAAGTGCACATACTTCTTTTGTCTTGAGGTGTTGTTTTGAAAACGTATTGATGTCATTCTTTTATGTAAAATGTAATGTGATGTATTTACTGTTACTAATCTCTCCAGGAATAGGTATATAGAAATAATGTTGTTTAATGCCATATGCATATATTATAATAACTTAACAAATATTCATGGTTTTCTTATCAGCCTGAAGAAGTCAGTCCACTCAACCTAGATAACCACAAAGCCAAAGAAATATCAGAGCCAGAAGCCTGTTACAGTCCAACAAGTGTACAACCTCATAAGGTCATCACCATGGCAAAGGAATCCCAAGATGTAATTGGAGCACAGGTAATTAAGGAGCCAATCCTGAGACATTTTATCTAAGGACCTCTTGTGCAATATCTTCCTCTTCATTCCCAAAATGTTGACAAGGTTTCTTAAAGAGTCATACCCAACCACAATATGGATGCAACACAGCTTTATTGAGGCCTTTGTATTAAATATGAAAAGAAAACATTTGAATGTCTTGCTTAATATAGTGATTAGTAATAGCCAAATTGTGTTTCTGATAGCCAATTGTATCCTATCTTAAAATGATAAGCATTTAACTTTGCACTTGACAACTTTTACAATCTTGGCCGTAATTGAGACAGCTGGTGCATATGAAAATAAGATCTTTCACAACATCTTCCAAAATTGTTTTTAGATCAAACACTACTGTGAAAACAAACTACAGTCCAACCTCAGTTGTCCAACCCTCTTTTATCCGAATAACTCTGTTATCCGGCTGAATGATCCCAAAAGAAAATAAGTTTTTGTGCAGTCTAATCACGTTTATGTCACACTCTGAAGCATTTGAAGGCTGTCTTTTGATATTATTAATGCTGTTTAGAGCTTAAATAATTCATTGGCACTGTAATTACCCCTAATTCAGTACCCTTCTATTGTCCCAATTTGAGCACAGTCAATGCAGAATTACACATAATTTACTTATCAGATTTTACACTTATCCAGCCTATATGCTTGGTTCCATCACATCCTGATAACCGAGTTTGGACTGTATACCAAAAACGCCAACTTGAACAATTGCTCCCAACGTCCCACGGTTTAATCACTTTGTGTTGCACAAAGCGGACTCTGTGTTGCAATCTAGGAGTAGGACTTCCATGCATTGATTCCCTGACAGCCAGACTTTACCCACCCCCCCCCACCCCCCCCCCCCCCCACCCCCCCCCCCCCCCCCCCAATTTGACCCATGTTTCTCCATGATAGTTTTATTCTTAAAAATATGCCTTAGGGTTATGGTTAAGAGACCGCGGGATGACTAGAGTCTATTTACATGTAAGTCACCATTTTTGAAGTAACAGCCCACTAACCATGCTTGGGGTGTTGTTTTGAGAATTCATTGATATCATTGCTTTAGATCAAATGTATTTGATGTATTTACTGTTACTAATCTCTCTAGGAATAGGTTATTTAAATAATTTTGTTTCGAGTGCCATATGCATATATATAACAAGAATATGTATATTCATGGTTCTCTTATCAGCCTGAAGAAGTCAGTCCACTCAACCCAGATAACCACACAGCCAAAGGAACATCAGAGCCAAAAGCCTGTTACAGTCCAGCAAGTGTACAACCTCATAAGGTCATCACCATGGCAAAGGAATCCCAAGATGCACTTGGAGCACAGGTAATTAACGAGCCAATCCTGAGACATTTTATCGAAGGACCTCTTGTCTAATGAATGTCTTCCAGTGGCGTAACAGCCGGGGGGGGGGGGGGGGGGGGGGGGGGGGGGGGGGGGGGGGGCAGGGGGGGCACAGTGCCCCCCCCCCCCCTGAAGGTGCTCAGCAGGAAATTCAAACCTACCCACCAGGAAAAATAGGGGGAAGGGAAAAGAAGGGGGAAGGGAAAAAAAGAGAGGGAGAAAGGAAAAAGGAGGAAAAGAAAAAGGGAAAGGAGAAAAAAAGGGAAAGAAAGAAAAGAAGAAAGGGAAAGAAAGAAAAAAAGAAAATTTCGCAGTACAAAAAGCACAACAGTCAAAAATTGTTGACTGTTGTGCTTTTTGTACTGCGAAATTTTGTGACCGTGCTAAATTTTGTGACCGTGCAAAATTGTGTGACCGTGCGAATTTTTTTGGCCCTACCCACCCCCCCCCCCCCCCCACCCCCCACTTACGTGAATTTCACGAGGTGACTGACTGGGGAAAAATTTGGGGCAACCTTTTACGAAAAATTCCGGGACGGAATTATTCTAACCAGGATTTTTTTGGCTGTGCCCCCCCCCCTGACAAACAACCTCTGTTACGCCCCTGATGTCTATCCTGTTCATTCCCACAATGATGCCATGTGGACATATGACTACGATCCAGCAGGCTATCAACTGGTGAAAAAAACTTCAATTTTTTAATTTTACCAGTTAGCGCCATCGGTGTGTCGTCTGACTTGCACACATGTGGCCCATGTTTGATCTCTGGCGCATGCAGAGACTGATTTTCAACAAAAGAAATTGACCCATTTTTATACCTGATAGTTTCATTCCAAAAGCATGCCCAGGTAGTTAGGGTTAAAACACATCTTTTTCCATGTTCCCTTAAAGAGATATACCATCCACAATATGGATGCAACACCACTTTATTGAGGCCTCTCTATTGAATATGCATGTAAATATGTGAATCTCTTGCTCAATAGTCACAATGAGTATAGCCAAATTGTGTTTCTGATAGAGAATTGTATCCTATCTT
>CM069448.1:27700497-27832997 GCA_035610835.1 Ophiura sarsii
CGAAGGCCCGCTAGTCCGAAAAAACACACGAAAAAACAAAACACCCCGCTAGTCCGAAGGCCCGTTAGTCCGAATTATTTTTTATTTTTATTTTTTCGGACTAGCGGGGCCTTCGGACTGATGGGCCTTCGGACTGATGGGCAGCACCCGTGAAAACAAGTTTTAAAAATCTATCTCTGATCTATCTAGAAGTGCGAAAAAAAAAGATTAGCTAGCACTCTACTGACTGCAATAACCTCAGTGATAACTTACCTGGATACCAATGAATCCTTCCGATCAAGCAGACAATCAAATGAACTTGATAAAAACATGGGTTTGTGAAATCAAGGATTTACCCGTGTTCATTCATTGTGGAGTTGCTCAATTCATTCAAACAAAATAACCTCGTTTGGTGATCTACGCAGGCCAGCGGTAAAGGCTTTTGAGCGATTGAGCGATTCATTCATAGCCAACAGTATAGCGTCATAAGCATGTAGTCGAGATCATTCTGTTTGTCAATGTGTGTGTGTGGTCAGTGTTTTACCACAGATAATGGTGAATGTATACAAGAATTCTGGGAATTCCCTTAAGTCCAAAAATAGCCTTGTGTGGGTGTTTTCGCGGACGCGTCTATTGAATTAAGTGTGTCATTTTCAACCCCAGATTAAAGGAACGTAACCACCAGATGACAGGCCTTATCTAGGGATCCTTATCATTCTGGGGGTTAAGGGATATGGCACGCCGTTTGGTTCAAAATTAATATCGCTTTTGTATATCAATTTGTGTTTTGTATGTAGTTTTTTGTGTATATCAATTTGTGTTTTAATATCAATTTGTGTTTTTACATATTAAAATAACATACTATAGTAAACAAACACAAAACGATACCGAAAACAAAATTATAGCAAAAAAACTACGGTATATAAAAACAGAAAAAGTTGTAAAAAAACTATATGCAAACGAAATGACATAATTAGCAAACACAAACCAGCTTGCAAATAAAAGTCATAAAATAGCCAAAGACAACTATATGAAAACAGAATAAACAAACACAAAATCGTATAGACACCGCCAAAACGACCGGCACATTAGTGTATGATACAAACACAAAATGATAAAAAACACGGAAAGATGTACAAACACAAAACTACTTCGCCAAAGAGGTCACAAATCACAGTGACTAGAGGTACGGGCTGTGTAAATACTTTAGTTCTCGATTTTTAAAATTAAATAGGTCTATGTTTGTATACCAGAATGGCGAGTGCTATGGATAGTAGGGATGATTGGGATAGTAGGGAATAGGGATGCTAGTAATAGTAGGGGATGATAGGGATGCTAGGGATGCTTGGGATAGTTGGGATGCTAAAGATATTGAGGATGCTTGGGATAATAAGAATGCTAGGGATGCTTGGGATACTAGGATGCTAAGGATAGTCAGATAGTAGGGATGCTAAGGATAGTAGGGATGCTTTGAGATAGTAGGGATGCTTTGGTTTTTTAATTTTTTTTTGAACCAAATGGCGTGCCAAGGAACGCCGTTTGGTTCAAAATTAACCTGGGTGTTTTTAAGTTTTGAACCAAATGGCGTGCCAAGGAACGCCGTTTGGTTCAAAATTAACATGGTGTTTTTAAGTTTTGAACCAAATGGCGTGCCAAGGAACGCCGTTTGGTTCAAAATTAACATGGTGTTTTTTAAACTTGGAACCAAATGGCGTGCCAAGGAAAGCCGTTTGGTTCAAAATACTGGTTCAAAATTTTAAAAAACGACACGTCGAAACACATTGAACCAAACGGCGTTGGCATAGGCACGCCGTTGTGGTTCAAAATGTTACACAAAAAACTACACGTAAAAACACATTTTGATGTACACAAAAACTACAGTGTAAAACCACAAATTGATATGCAAAAACAATGTATAATTTTGAACCAAATGGGCGTGCCATAAAGGGACGTAGGGACCGTTCATAAATACTTTGTAGTATAGGCTACCTGCCTGCATCTGAAACATTTCCTTGTCCCTCCCTCCCCCCCCCCCCCCCCCCACCACCCCCCCCACCCCCCCATTCCGTGGAAAGTGGTTGGACACCATGTGTACTGCCCCAGCCTTTAATCGAGCCCCCACAACATTGTTTACCCCAAAATAATCGAAAAGATTGACTTTTAGTGTCAAAAAATACATGAAATTATCTTAAACTTGAGGCAATTTTGCATTAACCCTAACTCCAGTAGACCACACCGGCAACAGATTTGTTTTCCGACCCCCCAAAATTCACCAGAAAGGTCACCCTGGACCCCCCCCCCCCGGGATTTGAACCACGGACCTCAGCACCCGGGCCCAGCCTCCTAGCCACTACACTACGGCTGCCGGACACACTCGGCGAAGTATTCGCCTCGTTATATAGCCTGGGGTCCGTTTTGTAGCCAAAACCTGCACGCCGGGTTATAAAAAACATTTTTTCCGCCCAGTTGCCGTGTGGTGTTAGTAGAGTTAGGGTTATTAAGATAAAAATTACAAAATTTTGGAATGAAAAAATACTAAATAAAGAATGTGCTGTAGGCCTTTATTAAGATAAAAATTACAAAATTTTGGAATGAAAAAATACTAAATAAAGAATGTGCTGTAGGCCTATAACCCTAACTCTAGTAGGCCTACGGCAACATATTTGTTTTCCGACCCCCAAATTCACCAGAAAGGTCACCCTGACCCACCCGGGATTTGAACCACGGACCTCAGCACCCGGGGCCCAGACTCCTAGCCACTACACCACGGCTGTCAGTCACACTCGGCGAAGTGTAGTCGCCTCGATATAGCCTGGGTCCGTTTTGTAGCCCAAAAACCAGCACGCCGGGTTATAAAAACATTTTTCCCGCCCAGTTGCGCGTGTGGTGTAGGCTAGTAGAGTTAGGGTTATAACCCCAAAAAAAATCGTTGTATATCTCAAATCGACAAACGCTTTGCTACTGTACTTTTAAGTACAAATGTGGCCTCGAATTTTGCCACCATGGTGTGATATTAAGGATCATTTGTTTGCGTAAGGGCTGTCCAACAAAATGTTGTGCAATAAAAGGGCCACATTTGAGTTTGTGACGTAATCGATGTAATGTTTTTTCAAGGCCAAGAGGAAAATGCAATGATTTTGTCCAGAAACATTCATGAAACAAGTTTGGGGTATAACGCGATATTGAATAGACTTTAAAAACTTAAAATAGTCATTATATTAGTCACCGTTTTGATTTTGTTTTTTGTTTTATTTGACCTAGGTCAACACCTTCGCAATATTGCTTTTGTCATTTGAACTTCTTTTAAAATTTGACCTACTTTTTGACCTTAGACCCCATAACCGTTGGGCGTACGAAAAAAGGGAGTTTTTTGGTTTAATTTGACCCCAGATGACCTTTGACCTTGGAAATACTTAATTGTGTTACCAAAGATTACAACTTTAGAGATTAATCATCGGGCCTCTCAATATCGCGTTATAGGCCCTACCCAAAACTTTTTTTCATGCATGTTTTTGGACAAAAACATGCATTTTCCCCTTGGCCTTGAAAAAATCATTACATCGATTACGTCACAAACTCAAATGTGGCCCTTAATATCACACCATGGTGGCAAAAATTCGAGGCCACATTTGCACTTTTCAAAGAAAAAAAAGTGGTGCGATTTGCACTTTTCAACCAGTGGTGCGATACTTTTTTCGATGTGTAGGCCTATAGTTACTCTGTACAACACAATTGCTTGGGGCCATGATTACCATGTTAATACTGTTCATTGTTTTCAGCTGATGCACCAATTGGTACAATTGCTTGCAGAGGTGTCACTTCATCGATGTTTTCTGTGTTGGTATCATCTGGCTCATCAACAAGCGCATCTTGAGTTGTGATGGATGTAATTGCCTTGTCATATATTTCCTTTATGTACTGCTTGCTTGCAATGTTTTTGATTGGAGCAAGCCTTGTCAAACACATTGTTTAAAGGTAGATGTTCCGATTTTCAACTTGAAGTTTTCTATTCGACATGAAAGGTCATCCTCAAAAAAGTCGTATTCCAAAGTTTGAGTTGCATAACTCTAATGGTTCTTATTTTAGACGCACAAGATGCCGTGAAATGTGCCCATTGAGTTGTACACAAACTAATTGGTGGTTAACCACTTTTCACGGTAATTCGATGTTATTTCACCGATTTCTTCGTAATCATACTGATTTGGACCGTCAAATTTCAGTATGTTAATCAGAAAAATATGATCTTTCATATGATATGAAAATCTCCATATGTTTGAGAAAAAATCTGTGTTATGAAAATGTGATCGGGTCATCTACCTTTATAAGTCGATGCTGTTCCCGGTACCCCTACTCAACACAAAACTTGTTATTACCATGACTGTTCTAAAAATCGCGGAAAAGGGGTATATTTTCAATTGTCAGCACTGACAGCGAAAAGGGGGTATTTCAGGAATTAGTCTCCGCGAAATTCGAAAAAGGGGTATTTTACGAAGAGGAAGCTTCACAGTATGGTTTTAATCATTTGATTAGAACATGGTAACAACCCAAATACACCATTTTTGTGGTACACCAGTTTATAACACAGGACCACAAACGCCTGTTGTTACCGTTGGGAGCAACAAGTTTTTATCGAGAATGTATGTATCAAGTGTCTTTGAAAAGGGGTGTTTGAAATGATAGTCATTGAAAACCAAAAAAAGGGGGTATTTTTCACCCCAGTTTTGTCCTCGATTTTTCCAAAAAAGGGGGGTTAAATTGTTGCATAATCCTTGCAAAGGGGTACTTTGAAAAAATGAAGAACAGTCATGGTTACCAACTTTTGTGTTGAGTTGGGGGACCGGGATGCTGTTGTTTCTGGAAGGTATTCTAGAAGATTGCATTTCTTCAACATGTACTTTGGGCATGTTTGATGCAGCAACTACAATACTTGCAGCATCCATGACGTATAAAAGTGCTTTCTACGACGCACATTCTCCCATACATATCGTTTCGTGGCACCCCTATCCCGTCAACAGGTCTTTTGCAATGGGATGTGGCGAAATAATTCCAAAGAATTTTCAGACGGGGCTTGCGTTTAAAGGCTGGTATGGCAACTACAATATTCCTGTTTTTGAACTGTGTGCTGGGCCCATCTGACCAAATAGAAAGGTAATTTGACACACACCAAAGAAACATGGTAGCCTACATTGACAAACTACTTGAGGATTCTCCCCGACTGTCAAGTTGTTTATAATGTACTATCACACGGGGTGCACCTTTCCGGTGTGGTAAGTTGCTGCTGTGAACAGAGTTATTTGCCTTTGGTGCCAATGGGCAGATTGAACTTACACAGAAAGAAAAAAAGTGAGTCATCATCGAAAAATGAATCATTTTGTCCATGTAGTGACACACTATGGCTCAAAATGAGTCATTTTGTCCATGTAGTGACTCATTTTACGATGATGACTCACTTTTTTTCTTCTGTGTATCTTGATGGACACGTGTGTAATTCTCTGAGAAGTCCACCTGCAGAAGAGCTACTTCTGGGTCGTACATTTCTGAAAGTGCATCCTTTCGCTTAATATTGTATTCATCTGCTTGTTTGCGTTTCACATAGCAGTGTTAGAGAAACTTCGGAATCAAACTGCATGGGTGTTCCAGCAGCTCTTTGAGGGCTCCCTCTTCAATGAGCGTTGTGATTTTGTTTTCAGCATCCTTCCACACATACCAGTTATACGAGGGTTCGGTTGCATCTTCAAATGTGTAATTATTCTTAAATCCTTGTCATTTGATATTATGTCCACAGTCCACCCCAACTCAAAACATGGGGGGGGGGGGGGGGGGGGGGACATGTCCCCCTCGTCCATACAGGATTGACGCCCCTGGTCTTATCTACCTACACTCAGAGTTGAATTTCCAACTCAAGCGGTTTTTTCAGGATGGAATTATTTAACATGAATTATTGGAAATCATAATACAAACCGAGCCCATCGTTGTTTGGTCTTTTTAAACAATGAGTTATGTAAAATATGTGGCGACGGAAACAAGCGAAAGATTAGTTCTAAGAAAGGACATACAATTGCGTGAGTGGGAACCCCCCATATGCCACGTAATACGCGATCATGACGTAGGCGTTTATGATAATACAATAATATATAACCAAAGCACAGTGTGCACTAGGGTTCAAACAGGGTTGCAATTTGCGTTACAACGCGTTCTCACATGATAATCACTCTCGCTATTATTGATAACCGTATTACACACAACAAAAATATCCATTATCTTCTAACTATGGCTACCGCTAACCCTGGTGTCTGTGGAACACAGTTGGATATTTTAACGAAGACATTTAAACCTATGCTGGTTCAATTATTGCTACCAAACACAATGTTTCTGACAGGATTGCATGCATTTCTCACTAGAGGTAAGTCCGCCATGATCCCCAAATGATACGGGTGTCATCGGGGGTGTCATTTGTTCTCGAGGTGCACGTTCATATATTAAGAGCATTTGTAAACATTTCTTAAGCATGCTGCCCCTGATGCAGAAAGAGAGAAGGGACGGGAGAAGGGATGAGTCGAGAGTGAAGACGAACAGTAGACATGGTAGACGAATAATATAGGCTACATTTCTCTATGTTGTTTAAATATGTTATACTCATCATCACGCATAATTTATCTCACATTTGTACATTTGCAGAAGAAATGGATCATCTTCAGACATTGGTCAGAACAGAAGCGGTGTGTAAACTTCTATATATACTCAGTCGATGCAAAACACCCGATGGAGTATATACAGCGTTCATAAAAAGCCTCAAGTCAAACAGTGAGTACATGTACAATATATTCATTATATTATCGAGTTCACAAAGCTATAGTTCATGAGTTCATCGAATATTTTTGTATCGATACAATGTAATGTTTTTCTTGTTGAAAATGCCCACGAGAAAACGTACTATTTCCAAACAATGTTCGACGATCAGACCTTTGTTTGTTTATTTGTTTTTGGTTTGTTTTACCGGTCGGGGGGGGGGGGGGGGGGGGGGGGGGGGGGGGGGGGGCAGGGCCTTAGCCAGGATTTGAAAGTAGGGTGTCCAAAAATGGGACCAAAATAAAGTGGAGTGAGCAGCGCAGCGCAAGCGGAGCGTCCACGTTCCCTTGTAAATCGACCGCATCAAATTGGTCCAAATTAAAAATATTGCGCACAAAACACTTTACATAAAATTGTTTAAAGAGTGAAAATAAACAGTTTATATTCACTCTATTTTTACTCTAAAAACCATGATTTTGAAATAATTAGGAATCGCATCGTTCTGTTACTTAGAATATATTCATGATTTATGATCAGAAATGTAAATCTGCAAGAAAATCTACTTTCTAATAAAATCATGAATAGAGGGCGCACCCTGGAAAAGATCACATAATATGCCTTTAATACTAATAGGCAACCTTTTGTTAGGTAGTCTTTGGGGTTAATCTGCATGTATACAATTTCGGTCTCATAGTACACGGGGTGGAGGGTGGTGGTGGGGGGGGGGGGGGGGGGGGGGGGGGGGGTTGTATTCTGGAAGTCAACGCTAGTATTTGATATTTTGATTAGGAAGCGCGTGGGTTAACTTGACTCGGGTCCGGTATCTTTTCTGTTGTATACTGAGTTCATCTAGCGGTCATGAACTTTGTATTTCGCTATGTAAATGGACTTCAATCATACATCAACAACAACATGATATGAGTTAGTTGTTTGTATATGATTTGGTGTGTACTTTGTTTGTAAATTTCATTTACAGCCGTACTTGATTTCATTTGGGGGGGGGGGGGAAGCGGGGGGGGGGGGGGGGGAAGCGGGGGGGGGGGGGGCAAGGGGGGCCAAGGGTTCCCGCCCCCTGCCCCCCCCCGCTGGTTACGCCACTGGCAACCACACCTCTGCTGCCATGCCTGTATGTACATTGTAAAAAGAAACGTTTATATTTCTGATAACACTTAATAAACACTTAAACACGTTTATTTTTGTCTTTTACATGTAAAGGTATAGGAGGCATTTCTACGATAAACGTTTGCATAAACACTACAACATGTTTATAGAGGTATTTGTTGTATAATTATTAACACCCCAACATAGGCCTATCTTAAATCATCTAACAGGGTCAGAGTACATGTACCCTTCAATAATGCAAGCATCATTACGGTGCATCTTTTTAGTCGGGTATGTACAGGGTGGTTCCCCCCAGTACTCAACCAAACCCAACTTTTTGGTTGACTTTTAGGGTCCTTAAACACATTGTAGATGTTAACAGTGCAAAAACCCCGATGCTCTCCAGATTTTCAAGATGGCGTCCAAAATGGCCGCCAAAACTTGTCAAATCTCATAAAATGACATAGCCTAGCAATCAAATTGTATGGTGAAAGTATAGTTTTAATAGTGGGATGTATGTATTAGACCACTATATAGGCTACTTGCTTGGTTAACACGCCTAAATCCAAGATGGCCGCCAAATATGGTAAAATTCCATATATTGGCATATATAAACCAACATGTATGATCAGAATATAGATTTAGACCACTAGAAACTCATAGCTAGTATTTTTACTTTGTTAACATATTTTAAAACCAAAATGGCCGCTAAATAGTGGCAAAAATTGGTCAAAAGTGGTCAACATTCCATAAAATAGGATAATATTGACGAGATCGGTGATCTCGTAAGTTAAAACAATTGAAGAGAAAACAGTATTTCCACAGACGATTATATTTATTAAGAAGACTGGCTGGTTAACACAACTCAAAACTCTCAGATCTTAACTACAACTGACTTAAACAGAGTACTTCATATCTATCTCTCTCTCTATCTATCCCGTAGTCTTGTCGACCGTTGGGGCGCCACAGATGCCCTGACCACCAGCTCTCTCCATCCTTTTCTGTTCTCTGCCAATCTCAAAGTATCATTAAGCTTCAGGTCAGTCCATTCAGATATGTTGTCTTCCCACCTTCTTCTCTGCCGACCTCTCTTTCGCCCTCCTGGAACTGTGCCTTGCAATACCATTGATACCGTTTTGGCAAGTCCTGTTGATCGTGACACGTGCCCATACCACTGTAGCTTGCGTCTTTTCACTGTGGTTAGGAGGTCTTTATAAGCGCCGAAGGCTGCAACAATTCTTTTTCTGACTTCGTCGTTGGTGATGTGGTCTTTGTAGGAAATACCAAAGAGTTTGCGAAGGCACCTCATCTCTGCAGCCTGGATTCTCCTCTCTAAGTCCGCTGTTAGGGTCCACGATTCACACGCATAGAGGAGTATCGTGGTGACCAAGGAGTGCATCAGTCTGATCTTTGACTTAAGTGAGATGTTTTTATCACTCCAGATGACCTTCAGTTTAGTCAGAGAGATGCTACTGTCTATGCGATCCTAGATAGAATTTCAGGTTTGGAACCTTGGTCTGTGATGATTGACCCCAGGTACTTGAAGCTTTTGACTGTTTCCAGCTTCTCGCCGTTGGCTTTGATGTCAGTGCTGATGCCGTTGGTGTTGTTGGTCATCAGTTTAGTTTTCCCTGCACTAATCTCCATGCCGTACGCTAAAGAGGTCCTGTCCAGACGTTCGACGAGCCTTGCTAATTCTCCCTCTGACCCGGCTAGTCCATCAATATCATCGGCGAAGCGCATATTGGTGATTATTCTGCCTCCGATGCTGACCGATCCTTGATGGTCTTCCAAAGCGTCAGTCATTATTCTTTCAAAATAGATGTTGAATAGGGTAGATGAGAGCAAACAACCTTGTCTAACCCCGACTGTTGTTTTGAACCATTCCCCAAAGCTGCCGTTGAGGTAGACTGCACTGGATCGAGGCCTTGTTATAGAGGTTCTCAATTATTCTGGTCAGGTTGGTGTTGATATTGTACATCCTCATGGTAGACCACAGGGCTGCATGCCAAACCCTGTCAAACGCTTTTTTGAAATCCACAAATACATGGTAGAGGTCTTGTTGATGTTGAAGGTATTTTTCGCAAATAATCCTAAGGTTGAGGATCTGCTCTGTAGTGCTACGTCTTGGTCTGAAGCCTGCCTGTTCCTCAGCAATGATCTTTTCTGCTTGTGGGTTCAGTCTGTTTAGTAAGACCTTCAGCATGACTTTGCTTGGGTGACAGATGAGGCTGATCGTGCGGTAATTAGGGTTTCACACCACTAAATAACGTCTGGCCCTACCCCCTTTGAGGCAAAAGTCCAAAACCGGCCCGTTTCTATGCCGAAACGGGAGACCTATTGTAAATTACAGTTTAAAATTAGGGTATTTACTGCAAGTTATGGCGAAATTAATATAGTGTGAATTTTGACAGACACATCAGCGTTCTTCAGGTCCAAAAAAATTGATGCAATGATGATTTTTTAATATTTTAACAGAGACATTTGTGTTCAGGTCATTTCCGGTATCTGACGCAATAATCTTAATCAACAATTGCGTGTGACCAGGAAAACTCAACTCGTACTTTTTGAAAAGGCTCTAGCTCAAAATTATGCCGGTTACCCCCCATATATGAGTTGTTGAGTTAGTAGTCATGGCTTTCATCTTCAAGTTGAAACCAAATTTCAAGTTACCAGTTTCTTATAACGTCAAGAAATATCCATTTTAAAAGTGTGCATTTCACGTGTAACCCTATGGGAGATGTATTTAGTGGTGTGCAACCTATACAGAGGGTCAAGGCGCTTTGACCTTCACCCCTGTATTGCTGTCTAAACTGACTTGCCGGCAATGATAACTAGACTTCAAGTTAAAATTGGTTCTAACACATATTATTACGGCCCGTACACTTCGTTCTCTTAGTATACACATCTGTTTCATCATGAAAGATCCGTCCGTTTGGTTAAATAAGCTGCAATCTGACTAATTAAAGTCATTATCTAGTTTTTTTATCTTTTTTTTTTTTTTTTTTTTTTTTTTTAAAGAAGAAAACCGTATATTCCCTGCCCAAAAAAGTTAATTTGAAAAAATATTATGTTTGATTAATGATTTTCTTTTCGAGATATCGACGATTATGTAAATTTTTCTCCATAGAGCTGTGTATAAATGCTCATTTTCTCCACCCCACTGTCTTTTAATGCAAGACCCTGCGACATTAAGACTTCTCGGACACGTGCCATAGACGTAAATGATTACTTTAAACGATTTAAAGTTTATCATGTTTATTTATCGAAATGGCTAAGATATGAGGGTCTAAATTTCGCTAATAGGAACAAAATTTGGAGAAAACCTTTTTTTCTTAAATATCAAAAATATAATTTTAAACGAATTACGCTCTAGTGAGAAGAAAAAAGATTTGAATACAAGTTTTGCATACTTCCGTAAACTCCCCTCTCAGAACGGCGCGGGGTCTAACATGATCTAAATTGTATTTAAAAAGACATATTTGAAGCAAGAGTTGAACGTAAGCGGTGGGGGGGGGGGGGGGGGGGGGGGGGGCATAGGGTATATGGGGGGGGGGGGGCGGTAGGGCATGGGGGGGGGGGTAAATTGATTAAGCTGTGTCTACTGAATAGGTCAACCTCACAGAATGTCCTTGTAATTTCAATACTTCCATGCAAAATGTTTTACAACAAGTGATTAGCATAGTGCCGTATGCCTTTTTGACGAGGATCATGGTAACCAAAATCTACTTTTCTACTGACATAGCCAATATGGCGCACAATGTCTTTCACTGTTTTTTACCACTTTGAAGTCGTATATTTGATCAAAAATCATAACTACGCATTATGTAAAGTGCAAAAGATTAAGAAAATGAGGCAATAATAAAAAAAGTGTCTCCTTCAGGTTTCACACCACTAAATAACGTCTGGCCCTACCCCCTTTGAGGCAAAAGTCCAAAACCGGCCCGTTTCTATGCCGAAACGGGAGACCTATTGTAAATTACAGTTTAAAATTAGGGTATTTACTGCAAGTTATGGCGAAATTAATATAGTGTGAATTTTGACAGACACATCAGCGTTCTTCAGGTCCAAAAAAATTGATGCAATGATGATTTTTTAATATTTTAACAGAGACATTTGTGTTCAGGTCATTTCCGGTATCTGACGCAATAATCTTAATCAACAATTGCGTGTGACCAGGAAAACTCAACTCGTACTTTTTGAAAAGGCTCTAGCTCAAAATTATGCCGGTTACCCCCCATATATGAGTTGTTGAGTTAGTAGTCATGGCTTTCATCTTCAAGTTGAAACCAAATTTCAAGTTACCAGTTTCTTATAACGTCAAGAAATATCCATTTTAAAAGTGTGCATTTCACGTGTAACCCTATGGGAGATGTATTTAGTGGTGTGCAACCTTAGAGCACTGCTGAAGATTGCCTTTCTTGGGAAGTGTGATGACCATTGACTGTGTCCAAGGTGCGGGCCACTCTCCTGTCTGCCAGATCTTGTTGCAGATAGTTAGAAGGGTGTCGACCATGGTATCTCCTCCTGCTTGGACAAGCTCTGCTGGGATGTTGTCAACTCCTGCGGACTTCCCCTTCTTCAGTGAGTTTACAGCTGATATCACCTCCGCCCGAAGAATGGGATAGTATTCGGTGTCATTTGCTGGATATACTTCATATGCAATGTTCAAATAAATGGATGGTCACTGTATAATTAGCATAATGTCAAAGGTTACCTATACAACATGTAGATAAGATAATTCAGGCCTATGACACTATGAACTATTATCCAATCAGAATAAAGGAAATGGTCTTACAATTAATGCAATGTAAAATACACCCTTGGCAACAGATAAGTGGGAGGTCTGTCTGCTAATCAGCTAACAAATGGTGATAATGACACTTAACTACAACAATAGAGGATTGATGCTCAAAAGAAGATGCCACTTATTTTAACATACAACAATAGAGATTGATGGTCAAAGGAAAGGTACCTCATGGCACCGGATTATCTCAGGGGATTAACTATGACGTTATGTTGTTGACACAGGTGTAGGCCCTATAAAAGCACTTCCAATTATATACTTCCTACAACTAAACCTACTCATACACAATAATCCATATCCCAGATCTCAACAATGTCATCCGAAATGAGTATGATGAAAATATAATTTTAATGATGGGATGTATGTGTTAGACTACTAGTAATTCATATCCACTATTTTGCTTTGTTAACACAGTTCAAAATCCAAAACAATGGTTCCCGAAAATCCATAAATGGTTCCCGAAATGGTTCCCGAAATGGCTGCAATAATTGTCAAATTCCATAAATTGGGATAATATCAACAGAAATGTATGATGAAATATAATATTAACGATGGGATGTACAGTGTATGTGTTAGACCACTAGTAACTCACATCCAGTATTTTTGCTTTGTTAACACAGTTCAAAATCCAAAATGGCTCCCAAAATGGTTCCCGAAATGGTTCCCGAAGTGGCTGCAATAATTGTCGAATTCCATAAAATGGGATAATATCAACCTAAATGTACGATGAAAATATAGTTTTAATGATGGGATGTATGTAGTAGACCACTAGTAACTCATATCCAGGATTTTGGCTTTGTTAACATAGTTCAAAATCCAAAATGGCCCCAAAATGGTTCCCGAGGTTGCTGCAAATATTGTCAAATTCCATAAAATAGGATAATATCAACCTAAATGGATGATGAAACTATAGTTTTAATGATGGGATGTATGTATTAGACCACTAGTAACTCATATCTAGTATTTTTGCTTTGTTAGCATACATACAAATCCAAAATGGCCCCCAAAATGGATTTCAAAATGACTGAACAAATTGTTGGAATTCCATAAAATGGGATAATATCAACCAAAATATTATATGATGAAATTAGGATGATAGGATAATATCAACCTAAATGTATGATGAAAATATAGTTTAAGGATAGAATGGATGTATTAGACCACCAATAACTCATATCTAGTATTTGTGCTTTGTTAAGCATATGCTTAAAAATCCAAAATGGCCCCCAAAATGACTGAAAAATTTGTTGGAGTTCTATAAAATGTGAAAATATCAACCAACATATATGATGAAATTATAGTTTTAACATTGGGGGATATGCAATAACTAGTAACTCATATCCAGTATTTGCATTGTAATAACATGCTTTAAAACCAAGATGGCCACCAACATTGCCGCTGTAAATGAGTGTATGATAATCCAAAATAGATCTTGTAAGAGTGTATATTACATCAAATTGACCAAATAGTATGTTCTAAACTGCTAAGCTATTGCTTCTAAAAATAAGGCCCACCTCTGTGACAATTTTGATTCAGTATCACTTTCCAAAAAGGCTGCCAGAATGGATAAGTTGATGTTAAATGACCTAAAACAATTGTTTTGTATTGTAAATGACCATATGTAATACCAATACCCCAAAATCTAATGGGACAGCATTCTGGCAGCCATTTTGGAAAGTGATACTGAATCAAAATTGTCACAGAGGTGGGCCTTATTTCTAAAGCAATAGCTTAGCAGTTTAGAACATACTATTTGGTGAATTTGATGTAATATACACTCTGACATTGACTATTTAGTACTATCATTCACTCATGTAGACTATTTTTACATTTACAGCTGCAATTTTGGTGGCCATCTTGGGTTTTAAAGTATGTTATTGCAATGCAAATATACTGGATATGAGTTACTTGTTGTCTATTATATACCCCCAATGTTAAAACTATTATACTTGTATCATATATTTTGGTTGATATTATCCCATTTTATGGAATTCAAACAATTTGTTCAGTCATTTTGGGATCCATTTTGGGGGCCATTTTGGATTTTTAAGTATGTTAACAAAAATACTAGATATGAGTTACTATAGTGGTCTATTACATACAAAGACAAAGAAATCAGTTCCCAGACTTAATGTCTTGAGGATGCAGATGGTAAAATTCTCACTGAAGATTCCGAAATCAAAGCCAGATGGAAACAGTACTGCCAAAAGTTATGCATCACAAGATGGGATTCAGTTGACGATAACACTCGGAACAATGACATGTCTGAGCCAGATATTCTGAAGAGTGAAGTGGAACAAGCTTAGCTTCATAGTATGAAGAAATTAAAGATTGGTAAATCTCCTGGAGATGATAATATTCCCGCAGAACTCCTAAAGGAAAGTGACAAAGAAGGCATTGAAGTGATCCACAGACTATGCACCAAGATCTGGAGTTCAACTAAATGGCCTACGGACTGGAAGAAAGCAGTCTTCCTCCCTCTCTCAAAGAAAGGGGACACCAGAGAGTGTGCTAACAACCGCACGATAGCCTTAATTTCACATAGCAGTAAGGTTCTACTACATATTGCAGAAAGGATCCGACAACACCTGGAGAATGAGTTACCACCTGAACAGGCAGGTTTCAGGAAAGGACGAGGTACAAGAAACCAAATAGTTACCTGAGAAACCTGATGGAAAAGAGCTTGGAATTTCAACAACCCTATATCTATGCTTCATTGATTACTCTAAGGCATTTGACTGTGTTCAACATTTGAAGCTTTGGTTGGTAATGCAAGAAATGGGTTTCTCTCTTCACATCATTGAGCTGATTAAATCCCTCTACAAAGATCAAGAAGCTACAGTAAGAACAGATAATGGCAATTGTGAGTGGTTCTCTATTGGACAAGGCGTTCGTCAAGGATGTATCCTGTCACCTTACCTATTCAACATTTATGCAGAGTACATCATGAGGCAAGCTTTTGATGGAGTGGAAGGCCAAGTTTCAGTAGGAGGTCGCACCATAACCAATCTCCGATATGCTGACGATACCACCCTGATAGCTAGAACTGGAGCTGAACTTCAAGTTCTAATACACAAAGTGAAAGCAGCCAGTGAAAAGTTTGGACTCTTCCTAAATGTTAAGAAGACTAAAGTCATGATTTGCGGAGGAAACAGCAACCAACAAGTGAAGGTCGATAATGGCACAGTAGATTGTGTAGATAACTTCAATTTTCTTGGATCCCTAATTCTTAAAGATGGTGGAAGCTCTGGAGAAATTAAAAGACGTCTGGCAATGGCTAAAACATCAGCAAATGCCCTATTTGGAAAGATAGAGGAATCACAAAGGCCACACAAATACGTATTATGAAGGCGCTAATCTTTCCGGTCGCAACATATGGAGCTGAAACATGGTCAGTTGGAATAGCAGATTCAAAGAAAATATCAGCTTTTGAAATGTGGTGTTGGCGCAAGATGTTAGGAATATCATGGAAAGAGCATAAGACAAATGAATTTGTCAGAAGCCAGATTGGAAACTAAACTTCTTTGTATACAAAGATCATGCGCAACAAGCTACAATACTTTGGACATATCACATATTACTAGACGAGAGGGTGACAATCTAGAAAAGGTGATAATACAAGGAGCCATCGAAGGAAGACGTAAACGTGGCAGACCAAAGCTTCGTTGGACTGATGGCATTAAAGAAGCAATTGGTCTATCTCTTATAATAATAATAATAATAATAACCATATTTGTATAGCGCCTAACATCGAGATTCCTAAGCGCTTTAACATAAAAACATAATAACAAACACATACATGGATATGGACTACAATTAAAAAGCCTTTGTGAACAAATGAGTCTTTAAGGATTTCTTAAACTGAAATATGGTCTCTGCATTTTTCACATGAAGTGGAATATTATTCCAGAGTTCTGCAGCTGACACAGAGAAGGAACGTTGACCATACTGAGTGGACGTTGAAGAGCAGACAAGACGCGATAGAGATGAAGAACGAAGATTGCGTGAAGGTGTATATTGTTTGATTAGATCTTGAAGATAGATTGGCGCAGTACCATGAAGACATTTATAAGTCAGAAGTAATATTTTATACACAATACGATACTTGATAGGCAGCCAGTGCAGATCACGGACAGTTGGAGTTATGTGATCATGTTTGCGTGAAAGAGTGATTAATCTTGCAGCAGAGTTCTGAATTCTTTGAAGCTTGTTTATCTGCGAATTTGGAAGGCCGTGTAAAAGACTGTTACATTGATCTAAGCGACATGTAATAAATGCATGTACCAGCATTTCAGTTGATTTTCTGTCGAGAAACTTTCTAATCTGTCCAATACGATACAGAGCAAATGAAGCAGAACGGCATATGTTTTTGACAAAGACATCCATTTTCAAATCATTCTGAACAATGACTCCCAAATTGCGAGCACTCTTTACTGGTTATCTCTGCGCATCGCATGTCACAAAATAGACAACGGTGGCGCTCCATCATCAATAGGGTCACAAAGAATCAGCCATGATCCATAGAACGACGACGACGATTACATACATCCCATTATTAAAACTATATTTTCATCATACATGTAGGCCTAGGTTGATATTATCCCATTTTATGGAATTTGACAATTTTTGCAGCAAATTCGGGAACCATTTAGGGGGGCCATTTTGGCACCCATTTTTGTTATATTTTGAAATGATTGAATTTGGTGTCTATTTGTTCCCTGAATTGTAGCCGATATATTTTGAACAAAAAGAGTATACATCGAACGTTTTATTTAAACAATATTGGTGGATGGATACATACAGGGTGAGTCAAAAAACAAATTTACCCTAATTGAAAAAAATCCAAAAAAATATTTCTGACCACAAAATCAAGGCAAACAAAACTTTAAATGATTGCGCCATTTCTTTGCTACCATCTGGAAAAAATTCACGCTATTTGATGATACCGTTAAGTAAATATGACTATTTCTGTACGGGAGCTCTGTAGAAAAATGTAGGTACTGCCGCTGATATGGATCACATTTGCACGGTTGCACCTCTTACTATGACGATAGATCAGATTTTGATGAGGTCGATTTGTTGGCTAAAATACCGTGCGAGTAAATTGAGATTATCTAGTACTAAGCAACTGTGTGGTTTATAAAGTGGGTCTATATTTTGAAGATATTTTGGTAAGAAAACAAATATGTCGATATTTTCAATCCAACTATAGAAATGGGTCATATTTTCTCACAATTTCTTACTATAAACCTAACATGGGTCTATTTTGTGATACACTGGCAGCATATCTGTATCAATTTTAAGGTCAAGTCAATATATCCACACGTACTGGACTTAAATTCTTCTTTCGTCTTTTCATTTTCAGAAATGGAATACCTTGCAGATATGATTGAGAAAGGCCTCAATCCAAGCGATAATCTGAAAGTTTACAGCCATATCATCGAAACGTTTACACCTGCGTTTGTGGAAAAAGTTAACCCAAGTGCCATGCTACCACATTTACAAGAATGTCTTACAGCAGAGGAGATAAACACTATCACGAATATGCAAGATCATCGTAGCAGCGAAAGGGCGGCCATGAAATTACTCGTGTATCTAGAACTTCATGGTGAAGGATGTCTAGGGCCGATGATAAAAGCGTTGTATAAAACCAGACTAAGGACATTAGCCGCCGCGATAAGGAATGCAGCATCGGGTAAGGACTGTACTTAGCACATACATGTTCTCAAAATAAGTAACTGACTGGGTAATAAATATACTTTTAACTTGTTGAGAGCATATTAATTATCTGGTCAGTTACTTATTTTGAGGACTGTACACCTAATACCTTTCCTGCATGAGGTATCCAGTAGCATGTGCAACGTACTACAAAGGGAAATCACATCCGGCCTATTCTACATTCATTTGAATTGGTGCATGACGTCAACATTCATTGCATGAATCTTGATACCATGTTTGGCCTACATATCCTAGAAAACTGTTGTCTTCTTTCTGAAAATCGTAAACACAAAATTAGTATTCCCGACAAGATGGCATCCATGCAGCCGATCCGGCTCTATAGCCCCACAAATGTAAAACGTACAGAGAAGTGGGTAGATTTCTTCCTGATTGAATACTTTTCTATTGATGATCCTTTAATATTCAATAGGACATGATGACAAAGTTGGCAACAAATGAAAGTTTCTAAAGGATTTTATTGCTTATTGAGCTCAAGTGTAAAAATCAGTCATGCAATATGCACTGAGATCGCGTGTACCATGCTCAATGGACCATGTCTACACATGCCTACCTGCTTCCAATAACAACCAGTGATCACATGCTATAATTCATTATGGAAACGTTACATTTGGTTATAGGACACTTTGAAATGGAGGAGGAAGACTTTGGCACCCAGCCATTCACGAATGCTGCGGAACAAGCGGACGATTTCTGGCGTTCTGACAATCGGAAAAGCCTCAATTCCGATCGCACCAATCATAGGTCGTCACCATCACAGGCTGATGACCACCGACCCAGGAGGAAGAGTTCATTCAAGGATCATTTGTTACGGGTGATCCAAAAAGCCTTTGATTCAGATGACTCTCAGAATGAAGATGAAGAAGGTAGGTGGTTTTCAATGTTATATATCATGCCTTTTGGACCGATTGGGCAGGGGTTGAAATAACGGTTTAAGAACCTACAATCTTGGAAATAAGTCCTCGGAACGCTGAGCGCACCTCTTGAATAATGTATGTATATATATTTCCAAGCTATTGATTAATGCGCATTGTCTTCTGTGCTTATCTAAACACGAAGTGCAAACAATAATCATCTAAATTCGGATTTTCTCTCATAACTCAAAAACGGAATTTTTACGAAGTTTATACTACACAAAATTTGAGAGTAGACTACGTGCCTTGATAGCTCGTGTGCCTTGATAGCCATGGACCTACATTTCTTTCATGAGCGTGTGTATTACTTTCCGCACTTTCATTTCAAAATACTAAAAAATAGGAGAGATACCCACTAATCTAAAAATGAGTTTGAAAAAAAGAATTAAAAGTAGTAGGCTATGCCATGCAGGCTACCACCGTGTACAGGCTGACCCAAAATGATAGTATACCCATCGATGCCCAAAGGTGATTATTTTTTTTCATCACTATCGAAATCAACGGGATTAGGTCCGTTGTTTTTTCATCATCTGTGTCATACTGTACCCTTTAATTAGAATTTAAAATAATGAATATCGGATTTATCAAACTCAAGATACACTCCATTATGTAAAGCATGGTGGTTTCACCTTTTGACAAAGTGCTAAAAAATGTGTGTGTTATTACAGCTTATTTGAAAGAAACTCACCCCGGCCTATTCTCATAATCTCTTGTCTACTAATATAATCTTGTGTTTCTTTCTGTTGTAACCTTTATTAGTTAATAATTCTTCACTTTAATTCAATGTAATGGGTAAAAGAAGTTCGTCACTCACACTTGATTGACCCCATTCATTGTGTTTAGGGACTTCTAAATTGCTATTGAATTGAAGTGGTATTTGGTGAATTAGCAGTGCCTTTGATTTCATTTTCACATTGGAATATGAATTTTGTGAGGTTAAACAGTAAGTGACTAGATCATTTTTACCAAATTTGTAAGAAATTGCATCTCCAATATGAAAAATAAGTCTAAGCCACTGCTAATTACCCATGACCACGTCTTTAGCTAAAATGTCCCTCAAGTTTAGCCTCAAAACTAGCTCACATAGAAACAAAGCTTGAGGTTGCTCATGCGTGACGATCCATTTTTGCTCTTCAAATTGAATCGAAATGAAGAATTATTAATGATTTGAACAACCATATGATACAACAACAGTTTAAAATTATATAGGAACACAAGAAATTAGCAGACAAGAGATTAAGAGAATGTATCAGTTTCTTTTAAATAAGCTGTTTACACACACATTGTTTTGCACTTTGCCAAAAAGGTGAAATCCCCATGTCAATAATTGTCTTCCACAATGGAGTGTAACTTCATGATCTAGTAAAATTCTAATGAAAGGGTACAGTATATCGAATATGATAGAAAAGCAACGTATCTAATCTAATTGATTTTGATGCTGGAAAATTATTGAACTTTGAGCATCGATGGGTACTATTCATTTTGGGACATCCTGTATCTTAAGAAGCTAATCACTATCACTAAAATACACGTATTAAACATAGGGGATTGTTTTATGTGACTGCTCCCTAAGGAGTCAATGTCTATATTAATGATACTATGTTGATTACAACGCCTATGATCCGCCCTCAAATCGTGTGTAATATGAAGGTCATACGATATTTAGTGTTTGAATTATGATAGAAAAACTAAATTCAGATGATTTTCTTTGCATTTCGCTCAGACAATCTTAGAAATAAGTCCTTTGAACGCTGAGCGCACTTCTTGAATAATGCATGTATATGATTAATGCGTATTGATGAGATTTCCCCTCCCCCATCAATCAATGTTGGGACATTCTAGCAAGCTGCTGAAGCCATTGGCATCCCTCAACATTGCACGGGGGAGTGGGGTGACCGTTTACCGTTAATCACAGAAAAGCGTTCCAAGACTTTTTTCCAGGATTGTAGAGCTATTTTTATACACATACACAAATTTGCACCGGATTCACACATTTTCCTTCCTTCAGGACCACATATAAAGATCAGTTAAAGGGTAACACATCAGAATTATGTCATTTTGAACTTTATTAACTTGCTCCTGGTGACACAATTTACACAAGAACCAGGGTTAATTTGAAGTTTAGCAAGGGTAAATTTGCTCCCTGCTCCTGTTTATTTCAAGCCCTGACATTGAGGTGTGCAATACTAGTATTAGAATGAAAAATGCTGCAACTGTGTTGAGAGTTTGAAATAGTGCATGATAAACATCTTTTTTGCAAAGCCACCTTTGTCATCGTTTGTAAGGATATATACATTTCAGTGTTTTGTTTACTTTATTAACGACATTTGTTATAATAAAATAACAGAGATGTGCAATATAGTGATAGAAAAGAAAAGACATTGATGCCGAGAAAACAAAGTCTTGTTTCGTGATAACTGAATGTACCGTGGGATATAGGCGGCAAAAACAAACAAACTCTGAACTACGTGCGAAAAGTAGAGTTGATTTTGGTCGTTTGTATTTATTTTCGTGGAACAGTGGTACATTTTCCAAATTTCCAAATATTAACAAATATTAAAGCAAAAAAATTGAAATGTTCAAAAATGTGTATATATATATATATATATATATATTTAAAATTTGGAAATGTGTATACAAATTGACAACAATGTTTTTTAAAAATTGACGAAAATGTGTATAATAAATTTGAATTTAAAAATTAAAGAAACAAAATTAAATAAACAAAAAATTGAATGTTTTCAAAAATGAAATGTTTATAAAAATTAACGAAAACATATTTTACAAATTTAGGAGAAATAAAGAAATGAATCTCAAATTCTTAATACATTAGTCACCCGAAGAGGCCCATAAAACGTGTTTTACCCTTTGAAACCTTGTCACCTGATTCAGGTTCATCATTGCAGCCTAGCGAAATTGGAGAGTTAGGAGGAGAATACCACTCGTTATCGCACGGAACAGATCTACAGTCCGCAGCTCCGCCTGATGACGAGTATCATGATGCATTAGAGGATAGTGAGGTATGGAGCTAAAACTAGATCTTGCTCTGGTCAAAGTCCAAGCAACCTTGATTTTTTTCTCGTTCCTGACATTTGACCCAAAGTTCATGATTGACTTTTCTTGTCTTAAAAGACATAACTAAGATACATCAAGTCCGATCAAAATTGGAGCATGTCTTACATTTTACCTGCGTAAAGGTCAATGACCCTTGTGACCCCATATGAAATGTCACTTTTAATTGCTGAACACCCTATATGTGCATGGATCCAAGGTATCTTTTCACCAATTTGGACGGTCACCAGTTCTTTCTTCTGAGACGATAAACATTTTTTGGGAATGGATTGAAGATTTACATGTTGACCCCTCGTGACCCCTTCTTGACCTTTGCCCTGGTTATGATGATTCATTTGTTTTCTGGTATTATCTAATCAAACAAGATAAAACAAGTCCGGTCTAAATCGGAGCATGTCTTAAATATTACCCCTGTATAGGTCAATAACACTGTTGAATATAATTACATTAAAATGATATAGCGATAGTATCTTGATGTGTTTGTCCCTGCTCATATCGGTCCAATAAGACAACCATATTGAATTATATGGACCACTTGATGGATAGGTGTGGCAGAGTATGTTTGGCTTATAAAATCTGATTGTCTTTTATGCATTTATGAGGGAGGGGCAGTCTGGGGCACTCATTATGGCAAACTTACTCGTAGTTAGGCTCAGCCACCATTATTCAACTTCAATGTCATATCATTAGTTAAATTCAGGACTCACTGCAAAACATGGCATGTACGTACGGCCAATACAGGGTGTATCAGCTAAGAACTGTACCGTGTTTCTAAAATACATAAAAAATACAAAATGATTATTGTTTTTAAAAGTTTAAACACCTGCAATATAAAGGTTAACATGTTTCCTAAATGTAATGTTAATTTTATTGAGATATCTCTTTTTGTTCTCGTGTGGCAAGACTTAATCGAAAGTCGATAAAAAACATGTTTCAAATTTGTTAGCTCAAAAGCAATAGGCAAATCTGATTACGCATGGTTTGGGTTAGGACTAGGGTTAGGGTTAGGGTTAGGTTAGGGTTAGGGTTAGGGTTAGGGTTAGGGTTAGGGTTAGGTTATGGTTTGGTTAGGTTAGGGCTCGGGTTAGGGCTCGGGTTAGGGCTAGGGTTAGGTTAGGGTTAGGTTAGAGTTAGGGCTAGGGCTAGGGTTAGAGTTAGGGTTAGGTTAGAGTTAGGGTTAGGTTAGAGTTAGGGTTAGGGTAATAATAATAATAATATAACGTATTTATAAAGCGCAACATGTATAAAAAACCTCAGAGCGCTGTACACAAAAATACACATAAAAGAAGGGAAAGGCAAAGAATATAACATCAACATGGAGCATTGATCATGATGCACACATAGGAATGTAAAATGATACAAAATAGAGAGTCCGATAGGATCATGAGAAGAGGTGAGTCTTGAGAGCACGTTTGAACGAAGAGACGGAAAATGCATTTTTAACAGTCAAAGGTAAATTATTCCATAACATAGGTGCCGCGATCGAAAAAGCTCTCATACCGTATGAGGAAGTAGATGATCTAGGCACGTGGAGGCGGAATTGTGATGCCGAGCGTAAAACGCGATTTGCATTATGGTGTTGCAAAAGTTCACAGATATATGATGGAGCAAGATCGTGCATGGCCTTGAAAGTCAGAAGAAGAATTTTGTAGATAATCCGTTTGTTGATGGGGAGCCAGTGGAGTCGACGAAGGTGAGGTGATATGTGTTCCTTTCGTTTCACTTTACAAACAAGTCTTGCAGCAATGTTTTGCACGCGTTGCAGCTTGAGGATGTCCGAGTCTGGCAGTCCATACAACAAACTGTTGCAGCAATCGAGTCTTGATGTTACAAAGGCATGGACAAGGCGCTCTGTAGTAGGCTGGTCTAAGTATTGTCTTATGCTACCAATCTTTCTAACAGCATTATGGGCTGATTTGCAGATATTGTTAATGTGTAGAGACATTCGGAGCCCAGAATCGAAGACAACTCCGAGATTTCGGACATGGTCCTTAGGGATAATATCAGTATGGCCAATTGACACAGAATTGAGGGGATCAGCGGTACGAAATCTGGAAGAAAAATGTATTATTTCAGTTTTGCTGTCATTTAGCGCAAGTTTGTTCATGATTGCCCATGACTTCACATCATTCACGCATTTCTCAATTTTGCTGATTGCAGTGCAGCGTTCATTTGGATGAAACATGATATATAACTGAGTGTCGTCTGCATACGAAACACTATTTAGACCATGCGAAGAAATTATGTCTTGGATTGGGGCACTATACATGATGAACTTGATTGGGCCGGCAACTGATCCTTGTGGAACACCACAGTTCAATAATACAGGATCTGACACTGAGTCTTTGATGACAACACGCTGTGTTCGACCTTCCAAATAAGATGTAAACCATGAAAGGGCAGTGCCACAGATTCCATAGCGTTTAGACAATCGGTCAAGTAGAATACGGTGGTCGATTGTATCAAATGCAGCAGTCATGTCCAACAATATTAAAACAGCTTCTTGATGTTGATCGATGGCGCGCAACAGGTCGTTGTTAATACGCAGTAGAGCAGTTTCGGTACTATGGAATGGACGGTATGCTGACTGCATCTTCGCGTGCAAATGATTTTTGTCAAGGTACCCCTGCAGTTGCTTGACGGCGGCTCTTTCAGTGATTTTTAAACAAAGGGTAGTGTTAGGGTTGTGGTTAGTTAACCCTAACACTAACCTAACCTAACCCTAACCTTAACCCTAACCTAACCTAACCTAACCCTAACTTAACCCTAATCTAACCCTAACCCTAACCCTAACCTTAACCTTAACCTAACCCGAGCCCTAACCCAAACCATGCGTTAATCAGATTTGCCGACATATTGAAAACACGTTTTTCATCGATTTCCAATTAAGTCTTGCCACACGAGAACAAAAAGAGATATCTCAATGAAATTAACATATAATGTAGGAATCATGTTCACCTTTATATTGCAGGTGTTTAAATTAAAAACAATAATCATATTGTATTTTTATGTATTTTAGAAACACGGTACAGTTCTTTCTGATGCACCCTGTACACAAGTCGTCAAAGTAATACTTTGCAACACCATCATATCCACACGCACGCAGCCACGAATGAAAATTGAACTTAGAACAATATGCCAATATTTGTATAATTATATAGGAATATTAACATTGATCTCAGTTCAAATGTTACCTAAGTCACTTATAATACGTATAAGCCATACGTACTGGGTTGCAGTGCCATGTGCCATAATGTTTACGGCATAAATGGTGAAAATCGGTTGTCAATTTAATTTTGCTCAATTCTAGAACATTTGGCCTAATTATACGTTTAACTTTAAAACAATGGCATATACATTATATATGAATTTAGAAAAAATATGGTTTTTAACCTAGTTTTAGCCTATTTTAGAAATCAGCCGATCTCCAGGACAGTTGCAACAAATATCGTCCTGGTCTTTGCCCGATCTCCAACTGGATATTATCACGAGAACAATTTTTGTGGGATAGTTGTAACAAGTCTCTTCATGGATAATCATTATAAACACTTAAAAAGATAGTTGAAAAAGGGTATCACTCATTTTCAAGTAATTTTACGCTTTTCGTGCTCATTTACCGAGAAAACGAATGGTAAAAATGAAAGGAAAAATAGTAATGTGTAGCCCTTTTTCTGTCGGTCTATTGTTGTCCCTAAAAAGGTTGTTTAAAAAAACGACCTATTTTTAAGCGTGTACTATTATCTTGGTTAGACGAGAGGGTTTACACTAGAAATAAATGATTCAAAACAGTTATCTTTATGTTTAATTATCACAGAATTGGGAGAATGAATATAGATATGGGATCAATAGCGAAGAGGAGGACTTTGACAGCGCAGTAAAAGACTACGACGAGGATGAAGACACTGCCAAAGTGAGACGTCCCTATTCTTCACTCAAAAGTGTCACACCAGAACCAACGGCCTCATGCAACTTCAGGAAACCACTAGGTCCTAAATCGAAACCGAATAACTTTGTCAATGCGCACTTCGGCAACTTGCCTAAGACTGAAGTATGCGTGACTCCGATACAAAAGACCACAGAAATGCCTGAAAGAAATTTCACGCTTAATCCGCAGGAAGCGTCAAAGAAAACGACAAAAAAGATGACAGCAAATAAGAAACATAATATTGCCAGCAAATCGAAAAGTGTGCCAGTTATTTTACCATCAGTCACGAAGCCACCTGAGAGAGTTCAATCCCGAAATGAGCGTCGTTCTTTACCAGTTACTGCAAGTAAAAGGGGATCCCCTCCACCATGTCCACGTGGTAAGACAAAACCGACACCAGTCTCAGTGCAGCCAGAGTCCCGTGTTGCAAAACAGGCCAAAACACCAAAGTCTGCAAGCACGGCGGCTACCGACTATCCAAAAAGCGAACCCGTTAGTAGTGATAAGAAGGATAAGGAAAATCCCTCCAAAGTAATGAATCGAATACCGGTAGCTGCAAGTAAAGGGCGACCCCCTTCCCGTGGTAAGATAAACCCGACATCATCTGACTCGGCGGTACAGCTAGAGTCCCGTGCTGCAAAGCAGGTGAAAACACCCAAGTCTGCAAGCAAGGCTACCGAATATAAAAAATGCGAAGGCGTTAGCGATGAGAAGTATGATGAAAGTGCGTCCATAACTGGTCGCGTACAGAAAGTAGAAGCAAGATGGAGAACGGATTGCTGCAAAAATTGCACTAAGAGTGAAACGTGTAACAGTGTTGGGAAGAGAAATGCTCTAAAGTGCATCAAATGTGGTCATAAGCAAGAGGATTCGGATTTGGTCAATCGGCTTGAAGTAGAAGTCACTCTGGTCACTCGAGATAAACGCATTGTAACAAAGCCACTGTATCATCTGGAGCTACAGGCATTCTTTCGTGCAAATGGCGACGCAATAAGTGATTACCGCAGTAAAGACGGCTATAAGACTTATTTAAAAGATCAAAAGACTCTTTGTTTAAAGTTAGATGCTAACAGAGATGTGATAAAAATATCAAAATAGTTAGCTTACCTTGTATAGGCAGACAATAAATATGAACGCAATGGCCAAGTATGGGTTTGAAGTCCTATTTTGGTTTCCTTTGTAAAGGCCCTGTCACGTTTTAGCGAATAGAGTCAACGTTATGTGACCGACGTTTTGGAAATTTGCGTGTACGTTCGTGTAAGGTGTCATTCGTTCAAGACATAATTGGTATACATTCTATTCGCTCGTGGTTCGCTAGGGGTTGGTAGTGGTGCACTGGGGTCTAGGAATTTGTTTGAGCATGTTCAAAATGTTGAGAGGGGGAAAACGTAGTGATCAATACGGTATGTAGGCCTATACGTTGAGCATTCGCTGTGTGAACGTTGAGCACGTTGGGTGAAGGTTTATTCTCTAAGCACCTTATATGACCGAATAGCTGACGATTTAGCAACGTAAACCCAACATTCGAAACGCTCACGCAGTGAATGCTCATTGTATACAGTGTATTCCCGAGTGTATTGATCACTACGTTGTCACCCTCTCAACATTTTGAACATGCTCAAAGAAATATCCTAAACACCAGCGCACCTCTCCGAACCCCTAACGAATACAACGTAGGCCTACGCCAAATATGTTACGAACAAATGAAAACTTACAAGAAAGTACACCTACATTTCCAAACACGTCGACCACACGTTACATCTACTCGCTACAGTGTGACAGGGTCTTAATCCAGTGATCATCTTGATCACTGAAATCAGTGTTTTGGTTGACGACACATGACTTTGTTTAATAATCAGTCAATCTTCACATGCATCATCTCATAGTAAAGACGAGAATTTTTATCGACAAATGCATAATTTAATAATTTCATTCTGGAGCTATAGTTTTGGAGTTAAGAACGTATTTTAATATACCTCGTAAGTTCCGTTTTTTGTTGACCTTATGTCACGAGCGAACGACTAACTTACACGAATGTACGTTACGTTAGCTTTGTTCGCTAATAATTATGTGACAGGGCCTTAAGTTTTGACAACGTCTCAATGTTTAGGCCTAGCGCCTATCTGTTATCTTTTTAACCGCGTTATAACGTCATGTATGACATTTACTCCAACCAAGGTACAACAAAATACAACATACGACATCAATTGTTCAACTTTCATGAGACATATTTAAAAGGAATTTTACAAAAGTGTATGTTTTTAAATGTTGATAGTATGATTTGTATCCAAACTTGCCTGTAAAATATATGTGCTTTTATACCGACAATTTATTTATTTGTATTCATACTTCAAGTGGTCTATAAAAATGAATACACATTTTGAGAGTCCGATTTATCAACGGTTTTAAGAAACATCATACGATTAAATTTACACATTCTTAAACTGCAATGTCTCAGGCATATATGGTGAAAATGACATTGAAATTCAAGCTTTAAGTACAAGAAAGTAGCCTTTCAAATGAAAATGGTTAAAAACAAACCAGTTTGTCCACAAGTTAGTCAGTGACAGAATTGCAGACCCTGGTATCTCGTACTGGGGCCAGCTTTAACAAATCTCCAGTATTCCAATGGTGTGCATTGAAAACAGCATGGAAAATATAAAGAAACAGTACAAGTGTTTAAAAAGACAGTTTGTCAAACTTCCATTTGCGTCTGTGATGAGAAACAGATTGTTAGCAAGTTTTCTAAAAATGTTCACTATTTTGTAATTTGTGCTTCAATTTCAATGCCATGTTCACCATACTTGCCCAAGTGGTGGCAGTTTATGAATATTGTAAAATACGGTATGTTATCTCAATAATTTCCCTCCCTTTTTTGGACCACTCTTAGGAAAATGACCAATATTATGTTTTTATGTATATATGGCTATATATTAGCAGACTACCACAATTGAGTGATAGGCATTTACGACGGGTATATCCAGGTAAAGGGGTTTATTAACGGGTTTGCCGCATGACCCTTATTTATCAAATTGGCGGTTCTGAAAAGAGCTTATAAAGGGGGTGTTAACCCTTTTTACAAGCGCTGTAACTTTTGAACTATTCATGTGATGTATTACATTATTGGAAAGGAAATGAGTCAGAGAATCCATTTTTGGTATCAAATTTAGATTTTTAAAAATGGATTTGTTTAACTTTTATATACATCACATTTAAGGGGGACTTAAGGAAGTTTTTTGTTGAATTTTGTTAGTGCTGTAATTATTGAACCATGACTCAAATGTGTATAAAAGTATACCTTTTTGGAAAGGAAATGGATCAGAGAATCCAAATTTGGCATCAATTTTGACCAGAAATGTTGATTTTTTTGAGAAAATCACAAAAAAAATAAATCACTTTTTTGACCCAATTTTTTTGAACAAAGCTAACAAACATAATTTTGAGTTAAAAATGCCCAAATCACTTGATGATGATGTTAAGACACTACTGGAGGGACGATTTTTAATTTTATTAATCGAATCCAATATTTTTTGAAATTTTGACAAAAAAGTGTTAAAAAAAAATTAAAAATCCAATTTTCACGGTTTTTTGGCACTTTTTGGTCAACATTTTCAAAAATATTAGATTAGGTTTAAAAAAAATAAATCGTCCCTTCATTAGTGTCTTAACATCATTATAAAGTGATTTGGCCATTTTTTACTCAAAATTATTTTTTGTTAGCTTTGTTCAAAAAAATGTGGGTCAAAAAAGTGAATTTTGTGATTTTCTCAAAAAATCTACTTTTTTGGTCAAAATTGACGCCAAATTTGGATTCTCTAATCCATTTCCTTTCCAAAAATGTATACTTTTATATACATTTGATTAATAGTTTAATAATTACAGCACTCACAAAATTCAAAAAATCAAATAAAAAACGTCCTTAAGTCCCCCCTTAATAACTCTGAAAGGATCTGTTCAATATGATTCCACTGGTCTACTGTCGGACTATGTTGGCTCCGAATAACATCTATGTCATGGTCGGATTCAAATAACCTAAAATGCAGATTTAAAATTTAGGAATTTCATTTTTCTCTCAAAATTGTTGTTTGGACTTTGAACATTTTGCAAGGTTATTTATTAAACCAAATTGTATTTTGGACTTGGTAAAATTTAGGCACACAGTTTTGATACCAATTCTGTCCTGACATAGAAAATTTGGAGAATCATTTGGTGAACCAAATCGGGTTGACACTTATATAAAAACTCACATTTGGACGTTATCAATTAATAATCGGGCTTAAGTTGTATGTTAACCAATATAGAAGGATGATATCCATGAACCATTGTATATGTAGATTATAATATGCTATGCGTATGATTATCTTTTTCGAGAAAGAAAACTCGTTTTATTTTTATTTTAAATAAAATACTTGTAAAAAATTGGACTGGTCAATCTTAGGTTTTTCCAAGTGTCTCAACTGAGCAACGATTAAACATTCCTACATCAGCAGCTGGGAATGACAATCTATTCATATTGCCCAAATGATGATACAATGACCTTTAAAGACGTTGGAGCTAATTATGAACTCTTGATAGTCTTAAAGGGGCGTGTACATCTCAAGTGTTTGTCCTGGACAAAAATCACATGACTCCCTACGTATCTGAGTCTCCGTGTTTCCATGTAATAATACCCATGGTGCAATAGATTTGCCGCGCCGAATTCCAATCGAAAAAACGTAATGCATTTTATGTACGAACGAAATACTAAGGTGTCTAGAATCGTTTCGAAAAGTAGTGTTATGCATTATAATGAAATCAGAATTACAATCTCCTTCAGCATATAATCAACTTTTGGGCGATAATCCTATGTTAAAAACGCACAACAATCGAAATATAAAGCATTTTAGCCCGCATTTTTGCCCCGATTCATGTGAATTCGTATTTTGAACTTTATGTATTTTATTTTCTAAACATCTATGTGTAGTCTTCATTAGCTCAGTCGGCAAAGCGCCGGCTTCATAATCATGAGGTCAGTGGTTCGAATCCTAGGATTGTTATACTTTTTTCTGTTTGTTATTTACACTTTATTTTTAGAAATTGACAGGATTGCATATCGTTCGCAATATTTATTGAATGTTGAATGATATTTTTTTCTTCTTTTGCAATTTCACTGCGATAAAGAATACCCTATAAATATATTGTGTTGACTATTCCGTTCAATTGAACTATGGAGACCCTAGCTAGTCTATCAATGAACATGATTTGCAAAGGCCAATTGTTATGTAAATAAGAAGCCAATCGGCTAATATGTCCTTGAATCGATTTTCTTATTTCCTATGGTCATGTGTTTTAAGTTCGCCTCCTTTCGCGTTACACACGGATTTTGGCTTTCACGACATGATTTTAACTTTACACATTTATATTTGCTTGTATACTCCCCTGAGGTAGTAAGAGTATATATTTTCTGAAGGGAAATTTCATGAGGAAACCAAATATGCCATTATAGTATGAATAAGAACTAAAATGGTATGATCGGAAATGTTCGGAAAAATATCAGAGTTTTTAATTTTTAATTCGAGATCCATATATTTTTTATACCTACCCCTATCATTATTTACTTTACATATTTAAATTCCTCATGAAATTACCCATTAGATGATACATAATTGTTAAAGTTACTACGTCGGTATGGTAATTATACCGGCTAGTGAATATCTCCAATTTTTATTTTATATATTTTTAGAATTTTCAAAAATATTTGTTTAAGGATGAACCCTTCCCTGATATAAACTGCATTTCTGAATTCCTCTAGTTACAAGCTTTCCAAAAATGTATACTTTTGCTATCATAGGTTGAAAACTTTTTCTGTTATTGTCATTTTTATAAATCCGGTAAATTGAGGCTGATTATTCATGTTTACTGTGTAGCGAATAGGAAGAAAGCTGATGTTCATTGTCTTATCCATAATTAATTAGTTGTTACAAATAGTTGACAAGTCTGTTGAACCACATACTTAAAGACTACTAATTATCCTTTAAAATGGGACCAGAATAGTGTTTGTAAGATTAGGAGATGACTTGTTATTGTAAAAAGAACAAAACATGGGATTATCCCCATTGAGTTTGTACAGGCGGCACCCCTTCCAGAAACACCCCTTCCAGCACCACCCCTGGTCCCCAAACATCAAACAGCTGTATCTCCCATTCTGTATTAGCTATACCAATGCCATTTTGCAGGCAGATAGCTTGTTATTAGGGCTTTAAAATGATACAAAATGTAACTGCACCACCCTATTTGGAGGCGAGTTCATAACGCGTGACCCTATACGACCGATATTTGTATTTGCTGATTTGCTCCAAACTTTAAAAAAAAGAGAGTGGTACCTTCAAAAATACGTTACGCGGTTCACGGCTTTCACGGCCTGGTGTGAGCGACTGTATTTTGGCGTGGATTTGATACCGTGCTCAGTGGCGAACCCAGGGGTCCAGGGGGCCGGTGCCCCCCTGAAATATCCCCGTCGGTAAACTTGAGCTTCCGTCGGTACAGTCAGATGCCAACGTTGAGTGAGTCTATTGTATACGAAGAGAATTTATTTTCCCCTTGAAAAGCGGATGTCGATATCGTGCAATTCAATTTATGCCAAAATGTCAGCCTTATACAATGACAACATTATGGCATTTAAATGTGGTTCAACGTCATGTGACTAGGGGGATATTTCCCGTGGCGCTTACCCCTGTCTCATTAAAAGCTTTAAATTAATAACCTTCCACGATCATCAATTTATTGCTCTTTACATTGAATCCAAACCTAGCTTGCAGCGACACCGTTTTCACATTTAAAATACAATTTAGAAACTGGGTTCAATTTGGCTACATTTCGTCGAATACTCAATAGTTCACCACTAGTTCATTATTATAGAGAACACATAGACACGTCAGTAAGTAGTTATGGCCGAGCGGTTACGAATATGGACTAGTAATCTAATAGATTCTCCCCTCCTCGGTTCGAATCCTGCTGAATACCTTTTTTTAGAAAAAAACGATTTAGTCTCTGTGTGTTTGGAAAATGGCGTATATTTTTACCATAGGTGAATACAAGTCGTGGCCCTGACCCCTGTCCAAAAATGTATTACAAATAAATATATTTTTGATCAAGTTTAATACGTTAGGAACATTTCTTGTGCATAAAGTTTTTGCTATGACGTCTAAAAATCATCAACAATACGATGTTTACGATCGCATTGAAAATGCATCTTTATCGACTCAAAGAAAGTAACAAAAATCGTGTTTTTTATTAAATCGGAAATGACATCTTACATAAATAGGACTTCCCCTTCAAAATGAGCCTAAGATGATCAAAAATTGATGGAGGCAATCCTTCACAATCGCGAGTTGTAAATGATCCGATTTTTATTTGGTTTTTTTTTGAAATCTCACTTCACTGCCGGCCGGGGCGAACATAGACGGTATTTTCATGCCTTGACTTCTGACTGGGTAGATTTGCGATTTCTACCAGGCGATTTTTTCAGCTATTGTTGACAATGCCATCGCTACCCTAGTCGACTCGTATACCTTGTATAATTTCACTGTCACACAATCGAACAACACCCCCTGATACTTCCCATCCGAGAACCGACCAAATACAAGGTCTACTGGCATTGGATTTACAAAAGAACTGTGCTTGAGCACACTAGGGATTACTAGGGACGATGCTTTTTATGCGTCACGATAGTATCACACCCCTTCATAACGCGCTAATATTGAATTTGCTGTTTGTACATCTAGAAACGCGTGAAGGGGGTATTTCTGTGGCTGTGTAAGAGTCTCTAGTTATATCGTAAACAATGATCAAATTATTTTCTCTGTTTAAACGTAAAAAGGTTTTTTATTACACGATATTGAAAGATAGGAAATAGCATGGAAATAGTCACATATGCGGAAATGTAGCTATATCTATGAGGAACATATTTTGGGCGAGGACCAATGTCAAAGATAACTCCTAAAGCGTGATTTTAGATCGAAACGGCGGCTATACAGTGCCAGAAAATCGACATTTTGAATTTATCAAGTGAGCAAGATTCGTCTCTCTGCGAAGACGTATATAAATATTCATATACTTCGTATTTATCGTGTCTGCCATTGGTTAATTTTGAACCCCACCTCTCAGATTTGGCTCATAAATGCCACTAGAATTGAACAACATTGTGCGTTGCGCGTACTGCCGCGTAATCATACCGTGGTATCGCGTTGCGTGTCGCGTTTGCGCAAATGCTAACTGCTAGCTTCACTGTCTATAATCACTGTCATAATGGTATAATGATATATTACTAAATTCAAGCTATTTCACACGAGCATGTTTCGTCGTTGTTCGCGGAGCTGCGTCCAGATGCCTGAAATGTGCTAACTAACGTGCGTGACGATATCACGATTGACGCGCGGTCATTTTTTGAATGTGCCCGGTACGCACCTCTGGTTTACGCACATACGAATGCACACAAGTTCGCACGCATATACTCTGTTTGGCCATCTCGAGACAGTGACGTAACCGCGTATTCTACTAATTGCATCACATAACGCGCGCGCATACTCGCGGGGCTGGCGTACAAACACGAGTGTTGAAAGGCGGAAGATACACACGCGTGCGTAAAAGCTGCGCCTGTACAGTTACGTCACTGTCTCGAGATGGCCAAACAGAGTATAGAATGGAGTTGACCATAGCATTATGACACTGACTATACGCTACTTGTACGCAATCCTATTTCAAAATAAAAGCAAGGCTTAATTGACTCACAAAAATCTTCCGGTGATTTTGTTTGTTTGAAAACGCCCCCCCCCCCCCCCCCCCCCCCCCCCCCCCCTTTGAAAAAATGTGTCTTACGGCCCTGTAGTCTCACAGTAGTGGCACAATACAAATATTGGGTTATGATGTGCTCAGGACCGGGAGTCAAGACGAGAGAGATTTAGGACAGCGGACAGCATTTTATAATTGCGCTCTTGCAGCGATGAGCATGATGAGTTCAGCACGGTATCAAATCTACGCCAAAATACTGTCGCCCATACCAGGCCGCGTAAGCCGTGAACTGCGTAATGTATTTTGAAGATACAACTCTCTTTTTTGAAGATTGGAGCAAATTACAAATATCTGTGTTGAAGGAACTAAAAAAATCGATTCAAGGATATAAGCCGACTGGCTTCTTATTTACATAACAATTGGTCTTTGCAGACCATGTCCATTATAGACGTGCTAGGGACTCCATAGTTCATATGGTTCAATCAACACAATTATATTTACAGGACATTCTTTATCATAGTGAAATTGCAAATGAAAAAAGTATTATTCAACATTCAATAAATATATAGCGAACGATTATAAGCAATCCTGTTATTAAAAAAAAAAGAGTGTAATAACAAAAAGAAAAAGACATTTACAAGATTCGAACCACTGACATCATGATTGTGAAGCAGCGCTCTACCATTTGAGCTAATGAAAACTATGCATAAAACAGTTTTAAAATAAAATTAGATAGAGTTTAAAATACAAATATCACTGAAATCGGAGGGTAAAATGCTTTATATTTCGATTGTTGTGCGTTTTTATCAAAGGTTATCGCCCAAAAGTTGATTATATGCTGAAGGAGATTGTAATTCTGATTTCATTATTATGCATTGCACTTCTTTTTGAAACTATTCTAGACACAGTTCGTTCGTACAATAATTTCAACATTACCTTTTGTCGATTAAAATTCGCGGCAAATCTATTGCACACCATGGGTATTATTACATGGGAATCCGGAGACTCAGATACGTAGGGAGTCATGTGATTTTGTCCAGGACAAACACTTGAGATGTACACGCCCCTTTAAAGTTGTCCACTGATAAGATTGTGTGCCCGTTGAACTCTATGTTTACTTATTCTTCTCGATGTTGTCATGCTCGTATAACCAGTGATCGGACATCTTATTGCCGCAAAAGCGAGCGGTAATTTTCTTGTTAGTGGACTTATATCAGATATATCGACTGTTTCTCTAGTTATACGTATTGATTATAATTCTTTAAAGTAAGGTGATTAATTGTGTAAACAGGTTTATATTACATAATACATACAGGTTTATATTACATGATACAATAACATCAATATTTACAAAATGTAGATAATAATAATATTAATAATAACAAGTATGTACAATACCATCGATTAAAAACACTGAGTTATAATATTTAAGATTAAGTATAATGTCAATGTCATACATACATATATTATCACGACATAATTTGATATACATGACATAGTTATTACAGTAAAATCAGTCTACGAAGACAGAGTTCGTTTTCAAATAGGAATAATAGATTTGGATGGTTGCCATATGAGGCTGTTCAGTTTAAGGTTAACATACATGTAGGTGTGAATAAATAAATTTCTGATATTGAAATTAATCTGTACCTCATTATGTTGAACAACATCTTGGCTAAGGGAGCAGTTCCATTTGTACGCGATAAAATTGCGAGAATGTTCCGGGCCCCGATGAGTTTTTATCAGGCCCCGATGAGATTTTTATCGCGAACAGTTGCGAGTAGCAAAGGATTATTTATCGAGTAGCGTATTACCGCTTGTTTAAATATAACGAAAGATAAGTGGTCGGTATGTAAATAGAGCTTCGGGTTATTTATTCTAGTTGTAAGGTACAAATTCAGCATTTCATGTTTTTAGAGATAATGTTATTGATTATGGATGTTTAACGTAAATTGTATTATCCTCGTGTATTTAGTGCTAAACAATGTCCCGCTCTATTTGCTAAACATACCCCAGGGTATGGCAGAGGCTCGTATCGGCCCCGATGTCTATTTTATCGGGGCCTGATGACTATTTTATCGCGGATCAACTTGAAAAACATCGGGTCCAAAACATATCAGGCCCCGATACAGTATAAATTTATCGCGTATAAATGGAACTGTTCCCTACTGAAACTGTATTGAAAATACGTTTTATTTTTGGAGCGGTCCATTATTGCCAAGGGGGGGGGGGGGGGGGGGGGGGGGGTGAAAGCAAAATATGTCCGAGAGGAAATTCTAAGTAGAAGATGACCATACCATATTTTTATGTTAATGAATAATTCTCAGGTTTTTTTAATGTTATGTTGATAGATGAGACATGTATCTATTAAATAATAAACAAATGTGTGGAAAAAGGTTCTGGGAAGTAGTTACATTACCCTTGAGTTTACATATCGATAAGGGACATGTCCCTCCGTGACACAACAAAAGTTTTAAGTTTTTTAACAACTTTTAAGGACAGAGAAGAAAACTAAAACATTGTGAGCTATCTCCATTTTCCCATGCAAGAATGTTATCTAACAATGGCACCATCAAATAAGTAAAATCAATTTACGAAACTTGTCACGGACGGACACAAACTTTGTCACGGACGGACACTATAGAAGCCTGTGAGTATTTTGCATAGCTGAAGCCCACCCCTCTACTACAAAATGGATTTGTCCTCTGTGAGTGTGCTTATGCAAATTAGTTAGCCCAGAAAATATTGGGGAGTAACTAATGGTTTAGAAAGAAATGACGAAAGATTACGTAAAAGTAGAGAACCCTATTTCTATATTGTCCGTCCATGACGCAAATATTTAAGGTAGATGTTCCGATTTTCAACTTGAAGTTTTCTATTCGACATGAAAGGTCAACCTCAAAAAAGTCGTATTCCAAAGTTTGAGTTGCATAACTCTAATGGTTCTTATTTTAGACGCACAAGATGCCGTGAAATGTGCCCATTGAGTTGTACATAAACTATATTGGTGGTTACCACTTTCGCGGTAATTCGATGTTATTTCACCGATTTCTTCGTAATCATACTGATTTGGACCATCAAATTTCAGTATGTTAATCAGAAAAATATGATCTTTCATATGATATGAAAATCTCCATATGTTTGAGAAAAATCTGTGTTATGAAAATGTGATAGGGTCATCTACCTTTAACTGTGTCTATTTTTAGTAACAAACCACACCCACCAAAATGTTAATAACTTTCAATGAAGTTGATGACACTCTTCAACATTATACATAAAACATTTGAGTACAAAAGTGCAAGTAGTTTGTGTTAATAATCCATTTCCTCCCGTGTTTTGCAAACATTTCCGTCCGTGACAAACTGATACACTTGTTCTTCACAACGGGAACTCTACAGTACTTCAAGTTTGGTTTATTCTTGTATGGCATTAAAATGTACTCATCTCCTTGCTGCTTGTACATGTACATTTTAATAATTATAGACCTATTTCATGTATTTGATTGGTGCTTAATAATAACCTTTTCTTGTTTTATGAACTGTTGTTTTGATATATCATAATGTTCTTTTATGTAGCCCACGTCTCCTTTTCTATCTGCGATCCTGGTTCTTGACATGTAGACATCTCTTTTCTGTCTGCATCTCTTGAATCATCGATTTGCAAGTATACAAGGAGAGACGTGGTGCACCAATTGTTGTGTTTTCCCTGCTTGTATAATGTGCAATTATTTATAATATTTTATGGTTTTTAGGTTGATTAGGGGAATATGGGGCAACTGAACCGTGGGGCAAGTGGTCCGAAATGAAGGATTTTGTAATTGTATGGGCATACTGCTTTCTTTTGAACAATACGACTTTTGTTGATACTTGACATATATCTTTACCTTCTACAATCCAAAACATTTGGAACTTTAGGATATTTACATACGGTATGTGATTTTTCTCCATATCTTTGAAGCTAACTCCTTGAGTGACTGATTGAAAATTCACAGATAGTATGGGCGATATATGAAGATGGGTTTAGATCATGTTTAATGTACTTTATATGATTGACAGATATGCAACAGTAAATATATACATGCAGTACAGTCGTCTTAAGATACTAGGTGCATATTGCATTTGATGGGTGCTATATTGTAGTGTGCTTAGGACTTTCCGAAATATGATTAAAACCATAGGTTGTGGTTGAAATGACCGTAAAATGGCGCATATTGCTTATTTGGGACATTGGTGGTTTGGATTTCCGATCAATATTATCATTTAAAGAATGCTTCAACTGAAATCATTATCACGGGTATTCATTTGGTAGAGTTATTAGTTCATGAATTTGCAAATAACAAAGTACACCATTTCTTATTTATCTAAAGACACTCGTCTACTTGTAGGACCCGAACGCCGTAATATTTGCGAATTCAAAGATACTCACTGGCTACAGAAATCTGTGTAATGGCTAAAAACAAAAATGCAGTTTTCCCTTTTTTTCTGAAATGTATTGGAGTTATTGATTATTATGACAAATGGTGGTATGTTTTAAAACATTTTGGCGTAAAATGTATTACGTCACAGGCGTGTTTTAATAACGTTTCATCTCGACAAAGTGCTACGTCATTTGTTGGGGTAAGTGGTCCGAAGGGGTGTGGGGCAACTGGACCGCCTGCAAAAACTTAATCAAAATTGTAAAATTCATTTTGAAAATGAGTTGTTAGTGTCAATAAAACATGACTCGGTATTGAAATGTGAATAGAATATGAAATAAGTTCTTAGACATTTTGGGGCATTTCGGGTCTAATACCACTATTTCTGATATTGAAGGATTACAATATGACATGAAATTGCTTTAGAATGGTTTAAAACCTCGGTATTATGAATTACATCTTTATTATATTTTGAATGGTGTCTGTAAAGGTATTTGCTATGACGAAATATCATGATTTATGTATTTTATCCACTGCTTTTTGTGTATATCAACCGTTGGGTCATCATTGTCATATTGACTAACTTCCCCTGTAACATGAAAAGCTGGCTAAATATCAAGATGGTTTATTTTAAGTACTAAATGATGATTATATGAAGTAAATAAAATCATTAAAGAAAGGGTAATATATAGACAAATGTATGGGGCGTCTGAATATCACAACCATGTAACCATTTAAAGGTAGATGACCCGATCACATTTTCGTAACACAGAATTATTTCAAACATACGGAGATTTTCATATCATATGAAAGCTCGTATTTTTCTCATCATCATACTGAAATTTGACGGCCTAAATCGGTATAATTACGGAGAAATCGATGAAATAACGTCGAATTACCGCGAATGGTGGTATACCACCGATATAGTTTGTGTACTACTCAATGGGTACAGTTCACAGCATCTTGTGCGTGTAAAATAAGAACCATTAGAGCTATGCAACTCAAACTTTGGAACACGACTTTTTTAAGGATGACCTTTCATGTAGAATAGAAAAATTCAAGTTGAAAATCGAAATGTGATCGGGTCATCTACCTTTAACTAGGTTCATACCGTTTTATCAAATAAACGTGCAGTCGAAAATTGCGCTTGCTTTGTACACCATTAGTATTACTGCGTTTTCCACGTTAACCACGAAAACTGTATAAAACATGGGTTTCATGAGACCTGTATCATTTTTACACGTTAATTCATATGGAAATGAGTTTGTAAAGAAAATACTGCTTAGTTACCGTGTTGTCAATCAATGATTTCTGTGTATTCTAACCGTTGGAACATATAGGACCAGTTGCCCCAATGATGGGGTAACTGGACGCGTGCCAAGTAAAGTTTTTAGGTAGTGGTAATTGGCCTTTTGTTTGGATATTTTTTAACATTGATTATATGTTATATGTAATCAGTTACATGGGTGATATTTTCATAGCAATTCCATAAATATTTACACGAGCTTTAAGCTTTTATATCATGAAATATGCTTAACCGGTCCAGTTGCCCCATCCTCCCCTATGTTGTTTTCTTTTTGTAAAATAGTCTCCTTGCATTGGGCGCTATAGTAAATCCATTTTTATTATTATTATTATTATTATTATTATTAAAGCTAGTAAATTTTTACACACATGTGTATGAACCTGTTCAGACTCAGATGTTACCAGTTATAAAGTGAATTATTGGCAGCACATGCATGTATGTAAATTAAACTGCAAAGGAACAGAAAGAAGAGTTACATGACAATTTGTTTTAGAATTTCAAATGACCATTACAGGCATTATCTTAATGTGGACACTACTGGAAGTGGTGAGACTGTTCTAAAATAACGAAGAGCTATCCTTTGCAGGATACAATGTATCAATATTCAATATTTTGTTCAGTGTTCACATTGTTATTCTTTAGTTACTAAAGGTCCTACCATTACGTATGGCATAATGGTATGCCGGCATAATGGTATGCCGGCATAATGGTATGCCGACGTATACACAAAATAGCTCGAAAATTGTCAGAGTCCAAGAACGTCCAACTTCCCAACGAATTGCATATATGGGCCTGTCACACCATGGCGTATCGCCTAAACGTATGCTAACGTTAACACAAAATAGCTCGAAAATTGTCAGAGTCCAAGAACGTCCAACTTCCCAACGAGTTGCAATATTTATCTTTTTATCGATGCTAGATAGCTATTTTCAGCCGACGTACATCAATGTATACCAACTTACGAGTCGTACCTTTAATGTATGTCAGCGTAAGTAAACGTATACACACAGAAATTTTTACCTAAGTTATGTAAAATTTTACATAATTTTGAAGCACGTATAGAACACCAAAACAATTTGGTAAAATTTTACATAAACTCTGTTTGGTAAAAAAACCCAAACTATTATGTATAAAAATGCAATTTTACTAGGTATTTATTTTGTACAGTGGCTAGGTATAAATTTTACTTAACTAGTTACGCATTTTTTTTACGTAAATGCTTTGTAATATTTTACCACATGTTATGTAAAAAACCCACAACATTGTCACTCAAGGAGTTGGCTTAAAAGATCTGGAGAAAATCACATGTGTAAATACCCTAAAGATCCAAATGTTTTGGATTGTAGAAGGTAAGGATATATATGTCAAGTATCAACAAAAGTCGTACTGTTCAAAAGAAAGCAGTATGCCCATACAATTACAAAATCCTTCATTTCGGACCACTTGCCCCACGGTCCATTTGCCCCATATTCCCCTATGCACAGTTTCCTAACGGCGATGATGTGGTTAATACATTTTAAATCATTAAGGTCATCAATGTTATTGTGATAGTTGAATAACAATTTCAGTGGTTAATACAAAACATGTAGACAGTTTACGCGAAATCACTTGGCTAGCGTAAGACCATACATAGCTGCTTATATTTTACATTTGAAAAAGAAATGGTCGATATAATTAATAACGTTGCATGTGTGACAAATATTATTATCTACTTTACCCATCTTACATAAAAGTACTTTGCTGGGATAAATGTTGTGAAGGATTATCCAATTTAATAAGATCAACCTCGCTTAACCCTGGCAGAAAATAGGTACACATCAGTGTACCTAAAATAACCAGAAAATGTACTTTAAATGTACCTAATCAAGAAATACACAGAAAAAAATAAGTGAGTCATTATCGTAAAATGAGTCACTACACGGACAAAATGACTCATTTTGAGCCATAATGTGTCACTACACGGACAAAATGACTCATTTTTCGATGATGACTCACTTTTTTGTTTCTGTGTAGGTACACATTAGATACATATTTCGGCCGAGTGAACCAATGACGGGTAACTTAATAGGGAGGTAAGCTACCTCCCTAGTAGTTATGCTCTAACTGTAGCATAACTCGATGTAATTCTTAGAGCATAACTGGCGAGTAACATCAGAATAGCAACTAGCGAGGTAAATATCCACATTAATCAGCATCGTCCCCTTACAAAATTAATTGGCGCATATGCAAAGTGTTAACCTATAGTTTATTGTAAAATTCTGGCGTGAATGGTCCTCCGTAATATTAAAAACGTGTCGTCACTCGCTAGGTCATAGGTGAGTGTAAATCAAGAATCACGTGGAGTCGGCCTGCGATCCGGAAAAAATGATGCCATTTTATGGCCAAAAAATTCGAAGTTTGTTTACCGTTTTTTTTTCAAAAATAAGGACTATCATGACATTACAAACATATTTTGGGCGAGGGGCACATGCAAACATTGCACCAAAAAGCACAATTTTAATGACAAACACAAGCACCTGATGGATATAATTATATACAATTATAACACATCTCTTAACACAAATACTTCTGTGGCGTGGACACCTAGTCCTTCGCTTGTTAACCGCGGAACCCCGGTTCGATTCCCAGACCACGCACGGCACGATATACTTTTTTTTATTTCGTTCTTCTAGTTCTACCCTTCCACTCACAATAATGTTGAAACTTGGCTTTATCAGTTTTTAATTAATAAAAACAATAATACGTTTATGTATTTAGTCAATATTTAAGATCCTTGGACAATTAGTACATTTTGGTCAAAATATGACCCAAAAGTCGGTGCGATTAGTGTTTGAATGGGCAAAAGGAGTTGATCTAAATTTTGACTTAAAAAATCAAAACACCAAATTGCATGAATGGATTTTCAAAAATATAAAAATCTTTCAGCTTATGAGGGGTCACATTCCACTTCAAATAGACACCCCCCTGGGCATGCAAGCGCAATTGGTCCTTCAGCATTAGCGAATCATCCCCTCCAATGTTCACAACAAATTTACGCTACTGCTAGAATCGACTGACTTGTGGCATAAAACGTTATGCCCCAACTTACTCTTGGGTCCGGTCAGGTATAACATTTAGCGTAAATTACCCGCCAGTTACTAGCCTAGTAGCTTACCCGCATTGGCGCTCTCAAAATTTTGGGTTACGCCTCAGTTACTAGCGAGGTAGCGCTATTCTTCAGCTACCCGTCATTGGTGCACTCGGCCGAATTGTCACCTAGTGTATGTACCTAAATTGTACCTACCCTAATTTCTGTACCTAATTTATACCTATTTTGTACCTATCTGGAACTTAAACTATACTTGACTATGTTTTATACCTAAATAGTACCTGTTCTAGACTCAGATTTTGTTAGATGTACATGTACATGTACCTAAATGTACCTATTTCAAAAAAACGTTGGATACATACATCATTAAGTGTACCTATTTTGACAAACAAGAACCTATTAAACTCTGATTTTTTTATATTGGGATACCAATTTAATAGAGTACCAAAATGTACCTATTTCAGACTTATCAATTTTGGATATGGATACTAATTTGATGGAGTACCTAAATGTACCTATATTTCAGACTTGGCAATTTTGGATATGGATACTAATTTGATGGAGTACCTAAATGGACCTATTTCAGACTTAAATGTCAAAGGTTAAGTAAATAACTATTACATGATTATCAACTACCATATTTCAAATTTGTTGTTGTCTATTGTGCATGGCAGTTGTGCTGTGGATCAATGTGATGGATATTTTGGTTTCTTTTGAAAGGTATTTACTATATTATGTGAATTGTGAATCCCTAATGTCTACAGAACTGTAATGTGGAATATGTCACTAAAGAATTATAAGCACGATGGCTATAAATGTTTAAAATGTAATGAGCTGAATAAGCTTACATAAGCTCAATAAGCTCACGTAGACCATATTATTTTTCGTTTGCAAACTTCTCAAGCTTTGTAGATTTATATACTTCAGCTTTTATCAATTAGTCAAGGCTCTAAACACATAGGGTATACTATATCGCAAAGGTTTTTTTCAGGGGGTCACAGTAACTCATTTGTTTTGTAAACATTTTTTAACATCATGACTCTGGTTACATTCTATTTATGTGTGCTGATCGATATTGTTGGTGCTCAAAACAGCTCCTTTAATATTGTTTTATTAGTAATCAGTATTGAAAGTAAAATGTGTATGTGCATGTAAATGCTAAATCTTCAGAAAAAGGTTAATCCTGTCTGGTGATGGTGAAATATACTACAGTTTTGCGAATCGGGAAACTGTTTGTTTCCGGTGCTGTTACAATAGTAAATTGTACCTACAATGACTTGTTTCGGCTTCAAAACAGGACAGATAGGTACACTAGCGAATTTGTACCTAATCTGTACCTATTCTGCTTTAAGTACCTAATTTGTACCTATTTTCTTTCCAGATATGTAGAGTACCTAATTTGTACTTAGTTTTTTCAAGTGTACCTAAAATGACCGGTTTTCGTTCCAAAACTGGACATTTTAGGTACACTGCGTAGGTGCAATTTTAGGTACACTAGGTACATCTTAGGTACAGTACCTAAATGTACCTATTTTCTTCCAATTCACCAGTGCACTGTGGAGTGGCGAGCCAAATGTTGGTCCAATTAAAAAGTAATTGGGGAACCTCAGGAGTACCGTGGCATTGTCATCAGGAGTCTGTGCTAATTTCCAATCAATACAGTAAAATTACGGCACCCTTATCATTTAGACGATTATGGAAGTGGTTAATGGAATAGATTGAACCATTATCGTCGAATAGGTCACCCAACAAAAATAATTCCAGACTTAATCCAGTCTATAATGGGGGAATCACATGTATCCGTGTGAGCTGGCCGGCCATTACCGTGTGACAACTTGGTGCAGACGGTGGCACACGGTGATGACACACGGTGGGCCGTTTCCCGCCGCTTCATTTGCATTCCGTAATTCGTACGACCAACATCTATAATACTCTCTAAATGTAAAAGAGCTAAACCTCACTATTGTGAGAGCTCTAGGAAGGACGGCTCTTCTAAGAAGTGAAGTTCACTCTTTTCAGAGTGATTTTTCACTCTTTATAAAAAAGAGTGAAAATCACTCTTTTTAAAGAGTGATTTCCACTCTTTTTTAAGAGTGATTTCCACTCTTTTCAGAGTGAAGAGTTTAGAGTGAAAATCGCTCTTTTAAGAGTGAACTTCACTCCAAAAAAAAGAAAAGAAGAGCTGTCCCGCCTAGAGCTCTCGAAAGAGTGAGTTTTAGCTCTTTTACATTTAGAGAGTTGCAACATTCCTGCCGAGAGTCCGTTTCGCGAACGGTTATTAGGCTGCATACGGCCATTCGCAGCCCGTCGCTAAGATGGTCGACGTTCACCACCGTCCATCACCGCCCTGCGAATGGGCGCGAAACGGGTGCGAAACGGGTGCGCTGTCCTTATACCGTCTTCATACCTAGCCTTGCCATCAAGGCCTTCTTATTTGTAAAACCATTTCACTATCCAAAACAATAACATTAATAATGCAGCAGTATTTCACACTTTACACCAGGCAACGTTACCCCATCCAGTATCCACCTGATATTACCCATCACTGATAGGCCAGAAAGTTTGGTTGCAGGCGGCCAGCGGTTGGTGTTTTGGGAGCTCAGTGTTTGACAGGAAAGAGCCTAGGGTGTAGTTATGTTTTGTCAAAATATCCACATATTGAAACAGTTACTAAATATACATGTCATTGTCATGAATGATAAGTGTGTGGTGTATGGTGGTCATGACCCTATATGAGGACACAGCATCTCTCACACATTGTCTCAAATACATAAAATATATGTGATAGGTATAGGGTCAATGAGATATGCACTAGCTCTACAAAATATTATAGTTTCGAATCAATGAAAAATATTACTTGTACCAGGAATTGGGAGCGAGAGGGTAGTGAGTCTGAGACTTGAAATCAAGTCTACTTCATACCGGGCTCTCATCGTTCGCCGCCGCTTTTACTCACCCGCCAGGAGTTTTGAGCATGTTCAAAACTCCGGTAGAGTTCCCTGAACGTGTTCAACGGACGGGAAACGACCCACTGTGTGTGCCGCCGTCCGCACCCATTTTTCACACGGTAAGTGGCCGCCCAGCTCACACGGATACATGTGATTCCCCCATAAAGAATAGTGTATTGTTTTACAATTGGATAACAACATTATTCCATATAACTTGATTAAGACATACATTATGCAATATCCTCTTTGATTATAACTTGCTTAGTGTCGAACCCGATTTTACGTAGCTTATAGTAAAATGAAGGCAATATTTTAAACATAATATGACCAATGTTGTTAAATGTACAGTTACAATTAAACATACATGTATTACCAATACCCAACTTGTTTATATAGTACAATGGGATATTTTCCCAACAATATCTGAGTTGTTAAGTTTCTTAATCCATGACAGCATTAGTGAATCGAAAAATAGTTTGGTGTGAAACATGTTTGTACCACCTTTATCGTAATCTGCAATCATGTTATGGAACTTTGCGTAGAGCGCCAAGCTTCTGACCAGCTTTAGTTGCAATGCCTGAGATGTGCTTTGACCAGGTCAGCTTGCTGTCAATGGTGACGCCAAGGATATCCGGTTCTTTTGTAGATGGTAGTTTGCACTCTCCAAAGTAGATATCAAGTTCAGATGGGGATCTTTTCCTGGAGATTACCATGGTCTTGCATTTGGTAGACTCAATGGTCACTTTCCATTCGTCAGCCCATGCTTTCATGTTGCTTAGATCTCTATTGAGACTACATTAGCAGCTACTGTGTTGGGATTGGTTGATGACTTAATGGGTGCAAAGAGTGTTGAGTCGTCGGCATATAGCTCGTTGTCACAAACATCTACAAGGTCATCAATTAAATCAGAGAACAGCAGTGGGCCAAGGATAGATCCTTGTGGAACAGAAGCATTTATTGGAGCAGTGTTGGATGCCTGACCTGACATGACAACGTTGATCGATCTATCAGATAAATAGTTGTCTATCCACGAAAGCAGTCTTCCAGTAACACCTTGACCTTTGACCTCATTGACATATAAAAGTTCCCATGTTGCATGCATGATCCAAGTATTTGGTATAAAATTGGATCGATTGAGCCCATATGTATTGGTAGAGCTACAAATTAAAAAAAAAAATATATATATTAGGCGAGACGCACTCGAGCCCAATATTTTAAAAGTCATAGCGAAACCAATATATATTAAGCGTAATTTATCATTATGTTTGGATCAAATTTTTTCCATACATGGATTCATCAAAACATAATAATGGTTGCGATCTATGTCCGATCACTGGTTATACGAGTATGACAACATCAAGAAGAATTAGTAAACATGTTAAAGCGGCCAACGGGCACACCATCATTATCATTGGACAATTTTGAGACTGTCATGAGTTCCGTATTAGCTCAAACTTCTGAAAGGTCATTGTCCATTTAATCAGCTCTTTTCAGAACCACCAATTTGATAGGGGTCATGGGGCATCCTAAATAATGGTACTATTTAGACAAGAGGTAGTTTTGTTTTGCTTTTAATAATTTGGTCCTATTTAGAAGGGGCATCCTTTATAATGGTACAATTTTAACAGGAGGTAGTCTATGTTTTGCTCATAGTAATTTGGTCCTATTTAGAAGGGGCATCCTAAATAGTGGTACTATAATTTAGACCGGAGGTAGTCTATGTTTTGCTCATAATAATTTGGTCCTATAGAAGTCGGAGGTAATCCTGACCACAAAGGGACCGATTCAAACTTGTTCGACGGCAAACCCGTTAATAAACACCTTCGTAAAAGCCTATCACACAATGCTGGTAGTCTGCTAACAATATAGCTATATCTATTGCTATACGCAGCAATGGAAATACCCACATGACTTTCCACCCGGGGTAGACCAACCCGGGGTAGACCAACCCTAAGTCGACCATACCTAAGTCGACCAACCCTGGGTTAAAGTTAGGGTTAGGGTTAGGGTTAGGGTTAGGGTTAGGGTTAGGGTTAGGGTTAGGGTTAGGGTTAGGGTTAGGGTTAGGGTTAGGGTTAGGGTTAGGGTTAGGGTTAGGTTTAGGGTTAGGGTTAGGGTTAGGGTTAGGGTTAGGGTTAGGGTGGACAGTCCCGGGGCTGGACAGTCCCGGGGCTGGACAGTCCCGGGGCTGGACAGTCCCGGGGCTGGACAGACCCGGGGCTGGACAGTCCCGGGGCTGGACAGTCCCGGGGCTGGACAGTCCCGGGGCTGGACAGTCCCGGGGCTGGACAGTCCCGGGGCTGGACAGTCCCGGGGCTGGACAGTCCCGGGGCTGGACAGTCCCGGGGTTGTTTTAGAGAATGATCCATCCTTGTTTTTACCTCCCCGACCGCCAACCCCCTGAGTGTTTTAACATATAATTTAGAATAAATATAGTTTCCAAGGTGTTTTTTAAACAGTATAATGCAGTTTATTCCGTGAGGGCGCTATTGTAGTCCACCCAGGGTTGGTCGACTTAGGGTTGGTCGAATTAGGGTTGGTCTACCCCGGGTTGGTCTACCCCGGGTGGAAAGTCATGTGGGTATTTCCATCGCTGCATATAGATACATACACATATAATACTGTCCATCTTTATATGTAGTGGTCCAAAAAGGGGGTAAATTTTTTGAGATAACATATTTACAAATTTACAACGAGAGGGTGACAACGTAGTGATCAATATACACTATGTTGAGCATTCACTGCGTGAGCGTAGCATGTTGGGTGTACGTTGATTATTCGTCAGCTTTTCGGTCATACGGTGCTTAGAGAAGAAACCTACACCCAACGTGCTCAACTTTCACACAGCGAAAGCTCAACTTATACATACCGTATTGATCACTACGCTTTCCCCTCTTAAAATTTTGAACATGCTAAAACAAATTCCTAGACCGATGCGCACCACTGCCAACCCCTAGCGAACCACGAGCGAACGGAACGTATACCAATGTCACGAACGAATGACAACATACACGAACGTACACGCACATTTCCAAAAACCGTCGGGCACATAACGTTGGCTCATGGGCTCTATTCGCTAATATGTGACAGGGCCTTTACAAAGGAAACCAAAATAGGACTTCTAACCCATACTTGGCTATTGCGTTCATATTTATTGTCTGCCTATGCAAGGTAAGCTATTTTGATATTTTTATCACATCTCTGTTAGCATCTAACTTTAAACAAAGAGTCTTTTGATCTTTTAAATAAGTCTTATAGCCGTCTTTACTGCGGTAATCACTTATTGCGGCGTCATTTGCACGAAAGAATGCATGCAGCTCCCGATGATACAGTGGCTTTGTTACATTGCGTTTATCTCGAGTGACCAGAGTGACTTCTACTTCAAGCCGATTGACCAAATCCGAATCCTCTTGTTTCTGACCACATTTGGTGCACTTTAGAGCATTTCTCTTCCCAACACTGTTACACGTGCCACTCTTACTGCAATTTTTGCAGCAATCCGTTCTCCATCTTGCTTCTACTTTCTGTACGCGTCCAGCTATGGACGCACTTTCATCATACTTCTTATTGCTAACGGATTCGCTTTTGTGATATTCGGTAGCCTTACTTGCAGACTTGGGTGTTTTAACCTGTTTTGCAGCACGGGAATGTAGCTGCACTAAGTCAGATGATGTCGGTTTTGTCTTACCACGGGAAGGGGATCCTCCTTTACTTGCAGCTACCGATAACTGATTCGTTACTTTGGAGGGATTTTCCTTATCCTTCTTATCACTACTAACGGGTTCGCTTTTTGGATAGTCGGTAGCTGCCGTGCTTGCAGACTTTGGTGTTTTGGCCTGTTTTGCAACACGAGACTCTGGCTGGACGGGGACTGATGTCGGTGTTGTCTTACCACGTGGACATGGTGGAGGGGATCTCCTTTTACTTGCAGTAACTGGTAGAGAACGACGCTCATTTCGGGGTTGAACTCTCTCAGGTGGCTTCGTGACTGATGGATAGTCAGTAGCCGCCGTGCTTGCAGACTTTGGTGTTTTGGCCTGTTTTGCAACACGGGACTCTGGCTGTACTGAGACTGATGTCGGTTTTGTCTTACCACGTAGACATGGTGGAGGGGATCCCGTTTTACTTGCAGTAACTGGTAGAGAACGATACTCAATTCGGGGTTGAATTCTAGGTGGCTTCGTGACTGATGGATAGTCAGTAGCCGCCGTGCTTGCAGACTTAAGTGTTTTGGCCTGTTTTGCAACACGGGACTCTGGCTGTATTGAGACTGATGTCGGTTTTGTCTTACCACGTGGACATGGTGGAGGGGATCCCCTTTTACTTGCAGTAACTGGTAGATAACGACGCTCATGTCGGGGTTGAACTCTCTCAGGTGGCTTCCTGATTGATGGTAAGATAGCTGGCACACTTTCCGATTTGCTGACTATATTATGTTTCTTATTTGTTGTCAACCTTTTCGTCGTTTTCTTTGACGCTTCCTGCGGAGTAGGCGTGGAATGTCTTTCAGGCTTTTCTGCTGTCTTTTGTATCGGCGTCACGCATACTAGATCAGTCTTAGGCGCGTTACCGAAGTGCGCATTGACAAAGTTACTCGGTTTCGATTTAGGACCTAGTGGTTTCCTGAAGTTGCAATAAGTCGTTGGTTCTGGTGTGACACTTTTGAGTGAAGAATAGGGACGTCTCACTTTGGCAGTGTCTTCATCTTTGTCGTAGTCTGTTACTGCGCTGTCAAAGTCCTCTTCTTCGCTATTGATCCCATGTCTACATTCATTCTCCCAATTCTGTGATAATTAAACATAAAGATAACTGTTTAATTAAGTGTTGTATCATTTCAATTCTAGTGTACATCCTCTCGTCTAACGAAGATAATAGTACACGCTTCAAAATAGGTCGTTTTAAACTACTTTTTTAGGGATAACTATAGACCGACTGAAAAAAGGGCTACACATGACTATTTTTCCTGTCATTTTTACCATTCATTTTCTCGTTAAATAAGCACGAAAAGTGTAAAATTACTTGAAAATAAGTCAAACCCTTTTTTCAACTATCTTTTTTTTAATTGTTTTTAATGAACCTTGATAATATCCAGTTGGACATCGGGCAATGCCCTGTGTTGCAACTTAGATCGGGTAATATCGAAAATAGGCCAAAAATAAGTTAGAAACCCTATTTCTTTCTATAGGCCTATCTATATAGGCATGTTTGCCTAAAACATCAAGCACTGGCACTGCAAACCTTATAGGTGATAGGTACAGGCACTCATAACATTTGAACTGAGATCAATGTTAATATTTCTATATAATTATGCAAATATTGGCATTGGTCTCAGTTCAATTCGTGGTTGTGCGTGTGGATATGATCAGGGATACTATTAATTTTGGGATAGGAAAGTCCTATACTAACACACGTAGCGAAAACGGGGCCGTTTGCATAAATTACATAAATTATGGTAATCATCGGAATGTGTCGGTGACCGGCGTTGAACGCGTTTAACAGTGTTTAACCAGGTTTAACGTAATATTTGGTCAGCATAGGTTTGAGGGCGTTGTGGATTTACACAGACGACGGTGGCCACGCGAAACCTAAATGTTGAATACGTAATGAATAAGGTGAATAACACGTAATCGCGAATGTTAATCTTATCATTTTGACAAATTCATCATAATTAGAAGAATTGTCATCGTTAACCGGGCGATGACTGTTAAAAATAATTCAAAATAGTGCACTCCCGTTGACATATTGGGTCGTCTGAGAGACGCGTGGCCAGCGTCGTGTCGTCTGCTACAATCACGCCTGATCAGTATAGCGCCACCAGTTCTATGCTGACCAAATTTTCATTTAAAAGTGGACCCGATCGGCAAGCTCACTGGCATCGTATCGTATAGATGGTGTGACCGGTGACGTCATGTATTTACAAATGGGACACCCTCTGTTGATTCCCTCCAGGCAGAATATACAGTAAAGTTAATGAAGACAACATGAAATTTCTTTCTAATGAATTGTAAAACTCATTTTTTGTGTGTTGTGAAATGCAATAGCTTATAGCATTCCTAAGCAAGTTTAAAGACAGTTTTGATAACAATTTGCTGTGACACCACAATCTAGTTAGAAAACCTGATCTGGCCTATGTAAACTATAGGAACTCTTGCCCGGTGTGTTTTGTCTCAAATCAACAGAGGGCATCCTAAATGTAAACAACGGTCACCTCATCTATAGGCCTACGTACAAGCCATACCCCTCTCCCTCTCTCGCTTCCTTCACTTCACACAGAACTTGTAGAATTATTTTGAAACCAAACTTGCAAATAAAAGATCATAATGCAAAGCGTTTATATGAAAATGCAGTTTTAAAGTTCAGAAAACTTTCTTCTGTTCTTTTTGCAACACAGAATAGCTGTTATTGTAAGTTAGGTATCTTACTATAATTCACCGTATGTTGTGACTATGTATGTATGTATGTATGTATGTATGTATGTAGTGTTGAACCCGCAAATCCGAGGACAAGTATAGAAGTTACAGTAAATCCGAGGACAAAAAAAATATGTGAGGACCTTTTTTGAAGTCCTCTCTTTTTTCCTGCATAAAAACGTATAGAAGTTGGGTCCTTACCCCCCTAAGGGTGTATGGCCATGTCCTCTATTGGGCGTCAATACACATATCATACATTTGTCCCTACATGTATGGTAAAAAAAAAAAAATGTCCTCAGATTGACTGTAACTTCTATACTTTTTTACACACGTTTTAATACGGGTCCTCACATGGGTTGGTTCTCGACCATAGATGTATGTATGTATTCCATAAAAGGCTCTCTCAATTTGTAACTAAACGCCGTGAACGTTGCACTGATAAAAGACGATTATAATGTGAGTGTTATAAGCTATAAATGGCTGAAAACCGTACAGAATTGACCGAGATATGAGCAAAATGATGTCCAATTTAGGCCTTTTCAGCCCGGCTTTTGAGACTATTTGTACGGGCCATGTTTGTTTTTCTCTGCGTACGCTGTAACCATGCAGTCGGCGCGTAGCACATAACGCGTCGCAGTGCGCCATGCAAAATAAACGCGAACACGCACTACACCCACGCACCCCTACACACGCGGGCGGGTAAATATTGTAGAAATACGCTGCGCCACACGGTGTTGGTTATGGTTTAGGCCTTGGGGTTGAGACGGGGCGGGGGCGGGGACGGCAGGGCGGGCGGGTCGGGGGGGGGGGGGCGGCGGGTCATAAGGTAACGAAATAATGTGGTTTCTGATAGAACAAAACATGATATGGTGAATCTAAATTACGTAACATGGTGTCAGGTGTGGGATTTGATACTGTATGTGACACGCTGGCGGACAAATATTGGAGAAATACGCCGCGCTACGGGAGATGGTTAAGGTTAGCATGGTTAGGCCTTGGCGTTGAAATAAGCGGCGGGCGGGGAACTTTAGTCCTTGGGGTTAAGATATGCCACGGGCGGGGCGAATGGTGGGTTGTGTGTAATGATATAATGTGGTTTGGGAGGCAGGGGGTTAATGAAGAAATGTGATGCTAAATTGCGTAACGGATATGCCACGGGGCGGGGGCGAGCGGGGCGGGGGCGAGCGGGGCGGGGCAGGGCGGGGGAGTGATGGTGGGGTACGGGAGATGGTTATGGATTAGACCTTGGAGTTGAAATATGCCACGGGGCGTGGGCGGGTGGGGGTCTTTTAATTGAAATTTGACAACTTTTGAATTAAAACAAAACCTTTTGATTTAAAACAAAAATGTTTAAAATATTGTTCTATTCCTACGTGTTTCGTTATAAATTTTCCAACACTTATGTGTTGTTTCATTTTGTAGGTGTTCTATCTGGTGGGCCCTACTCCCTAGCGGGAGAGCCCGTCCGAAGGACGGGTGTCCCGCTAGTCAATATAATTCTACAAGTCTTCTGTTTCCGATCCAACGTAGTTTTAAAATGTGAATTAAACGGTTTCAAATGTTATCGACACTTTTGGGAAACCTTGTACTTTCATCATCTGAAATTTGAGTTCAATTTACGCAGAAAGATTCTAAAGAAAGAAATAATAATTCACTTTACGGTTTTCTCATAGAACAATACACAGAATTCAGGTTTGTTATACACATTTTGGGATAATTCATTTCTTTTTCGCTTGTAACAAAAATCTAAAGGAACCATTCATCTTTCACGCCCTACATTTTGTAGGGGAAATGAGCAGACAATATATGAAGAGCTTTGTTGCAAAAGGGCTATGGTGCATTTTTGAAAAAAATGAGTTTGATGTAGAAATGTATAGGTAAAAATCATATGTTTCAAGGAAACAAAGTAATTTTTTTTCAAAAATACCTACATCTCATTATAAACAGCCATTGAAATTGTTGTTTTGTTGCAAAAGGGCCTGTATCCAGAATTAAATCGGGATACAGTCCCTTTTGCAACAAAACAACAACTTCAATGGCTGTTTACAATGAGATGTAGGTCTTTTTGAGAAAAAAAATGACGTTATTTCCTAGAAATATTTGATTGTGACCTATACATTTCTATATCAAACTTATTTTTTTTAAATGATTAAAATAAATGATTTTTTTTGTGTTTTATTTTTTTTGTATGTACAAACAGATGGAGTTTTGTTGCAAAAGGGCCTACATCCAAATTTTCTAAAAATGTAAACATGATTTAAAAAAATTGAAAACTAGCACATTTTAAATTTATGTCAATTTAAATTAGTATGTAGTGTACCTCTTTCATAATTCATTCAGTTTTTCAATTGCTCAACTTGAATATTTAGAAACAGTTTTTTGACTTTTTCTCAATAAGAGCCAAAGTGGATGAAGGCCCTTTTGCAAAAAACCTCTTCATATACAGGGTGAGTAAAAAAAGTGTACTCAACGTGAAGGATTTTTAAAAAGAAATATGTGCATTTGTCACCCAGATATTTCAATGGTAAACAAGACCTATTATTAGGCTTTAATAAGAATTTTATTTGGTTAGAATTGGTTAAAAGAAACTGATTTTACGCGTATTTGAATAAAAGTGGCCATTTGTAGATTCGAACAAGGTACCATCTTCAAAGGCTCAAATTCAATATCATCAGGTATTATAAGCAAAAACAAATTACAGTCCTGACAACATGGACAAAAGGTTCTAAAATCTTCAAGTACTACGGCAACGTATTGGCAATGCATGTAGAGTTTTGCGTCGAAGAAGGATCTCCAGGCGCGCGATCAACAGCATGAAGACCAGAGCAGAGACTTTGTATTAATAATAATGGTGGTCAAGTAGAAGGAAGAGCTGCTTGATTATTTGCCTATTGATGGACTTACCTAAAAACAAATTGTCTTCAAGAATTAATGTCCTTTTACTTTACTAGTTTTACTGTGGACATCGATATTTTGACCGTATCGAATTCAATACTTACTTAATCGTACATACGAGTATTTATGAACAATAGGTGCAATATTATTTTTTATCAAATACTTTATTGTATATTTTATACAATATCGGATAGTCACTCATTTGGCCATTTTTATTCCACGTCCTCGTCTTTATTATCATATTACTTTAACTCACAAGTGGTGATAATATTTTATCTTTATTTCATGTTAAATAATGAGGAGAAATTCTGAACAAGGCTATTATTGATTTAATTGGTTTAATAAATAGACTGTTTAATTTTTTACATGTTAATCCTAGTAGACATTATTAAGGGCTCATTGAGCGTGAAATTTGTTCGGTTTCAAAATTCAGTTCTTTTACAGAAATATTCATATCTACTAAACGGCACCATATATTGCCGTGATTCTTTTTGCCGACGATAGCAGATAAATGGCGTAATTGATTAAATTATTGGTTGCCTTAATTTTGTGGTCAGAACTATTTTAAACTTATTTTTCAATCAGAGTACACTTTTTGGACTCACCCTGAAGGCTTTCTGTTGAGGGGGATTGGATTTGATCGGGTCACTTATTACAATTTTTTGATCATATAAAGTCCCTTGTGGATAATTGTTATTTCATAATATTGCTTTAATCTTTTAGATATATTTTAGCTCCATACCTCACTATCTTCTAATGCTTCATCATACTCGTCATCAGGAGGAGCTGCGGACTGTGAATCTGTCCCGTGCGATAAAGAGTGGAATTCTCCTCCAAACTCTCCAATCTCGCTAGGCTGCAATGATGAACCTGAATCAGGTAACAAGGATTCATTGCGTTAAGGAAGTGTCAATCCTTTTTTTATGAAATTTATCAAGCACTGTAACTTTTAAACTATTGATGTAATGAACATAAAAGTATAAATGTTTTGAAATGAAATGAGTCGGAGTATCCATTTTTGGTATCAAATTCCATTAAAAATAGAGATTTTACATTTTTACCCAACAATCCCGTTTTTGGCGCCCACATTTTCGGTCAACCTAACAAAATCAGTTTTTGGTAAAAAATTCAAAAATTGGTGTGCTGTCAAACTAAACACTGAAAGGTACAACGGAGGGTGCATGTCGCGACTGACTAACCAGTAGGCCGTATACGGCCATATTGACCTCCAATGTTTGAACCTATTATTACTTCATTATCCTTTTTCTAGTTGATCTAAATTATCCTTTATTTAAAAACTGTTAAAACACTGAATGAAACCCTATTTGTAAGATTATTTTCTTACTGAAACCCCATTTGCAGAAGCACGATATAATATTGTGAGATATACAGTCATCAAAAAAAGTAACTATACAGGTAATAAATGAGCTTCTAACTCTAAAAATATATATCCTGCCTAAAATTGTTAAACTATAAAGTTGTTAAGAAATTCATTTTCTTTAATATGAAATATCGCACGCTAGGTTCGGGTAATTATTGAGGAAGTGACACTCCAAAATGTCAGAATGTGTATATGAAATCAATCGTGTTATTTTCTGCCCCTGGTATATTGTGGCCATTATTGAACCAATATTGGTTGCCAACATGATGCCAATTGAAGAGCGCCAATGTAAAACCAATATTGGTCCAATATCGGGCACAATATACCAGGGGCGGAAAATAACACGATTGATTTCATATACAAATTCTTATGTGGTCTAAAAAATTTTGCGCAAATTATTTTCTCGCCATTGAAATTCTTTGGCGGGAATCTTGTTATGACCTATTGTTGGTGAAAATTATGATGCCTTAACCAACGTTGAATAAACTAAAAATGAATTATATTTTCACTCTTGAACCAACGCAGTATTAAAAGTAATTTTTAACCAATGCTTCATTTTTAACCAATGTAGTCACTTTTTAACCAACATTCTTTTAACCCACGGTTTTTTAATACCTGTTCTGCGAGTGAAGAACCATATAAAAACGGAAGGACGCACTGACTATCTTGTAATGAAATAGGCCCTCATTTATTATGTTTTGCAATTATTATATGAAATCGCGAATAGTTGTGGGCCCTGACAAGCAGCCATGTTGAATTATGGACGTGTCAAGCATGTAGCCTAAGGGTGCACACAACTATTAGAGTCAACGTCAGATCTTCCGGCCATCGCCATCACCCAGCTAGTCCCTAAATAACGGAAAGAATTATTCATATTGACATTATTTGGCATCAAAGATGATTGAATTTGGTCTCTATTTGTTCACTGAATTGTACCCGATATATTTTGAATGAAAAGAGTATACATCTAACGTTTTAGTTTAAAATATTGGCGGAAGGATACACATTGAACACAACGCGCTACAAGGTGTGATTTCTTGTTCAAAGTGACTACGCTGTATAAAGGAGGAAATATTGAAAAATCTAAAAGGGAAACCTAACATGAATTTTTGACTCAAGTTATATCTATGTGTGTTGATTACTATTCCAAAATTTTATAAAAGTAGTTGCAAGGTAACTCAAGATATCGCCGTTTTCCTAAGGCACATTTCCCATAGAAACACACTATAGCGCGTAATAGTTGTGTGCACCCCTAATAACATCTACGGGTTTTCTTTAATGAAATACTATATTGTTAAAATAAAAGAAACCAATATTATTTTCAATTCATTTTTCTTTAAATGTAGGGCGCTGCGAGCGCATATGTCAATCACAATCAGAGCATACATGTTGTCCAAAATTTGATTAATGATAGGTTGATTAGACCTACATTTTAACTTTTAAAATATAGGCTAGTACATGTATCGTGGTAAATCGATACGTAATTATGTTTAAACTAAACATGCTAAAATCACGAGTTTTCTTTTTTAAACATTAAAATATTGCATTCAGCAGACAGCAAGGCGTGACTAACAATTGTTTTGATTTGGGTGCTGGGTGGGGCAAATCGGGGTGGGGCAAGGCAGGACAGGCATGGGTGTCGGGGTGGGGTGTTGGGGTGGGTTGGGGTGGGTGGGGTGGGTTGGGGTGGGGTGGGGTGAGGTGGGTTGGGGCGGGGTTTGATGACCAATACATTTCCCGTGTGGCTTATGCGCCATGTCTAGGAGTGCGTATAGTGTCGCGGCTGTGAGCCATTGCGCAAACATGCACTTGACGCGTTACCATGCCTCCGGTATGATTACGCGGTAATACCCGCAACGCACAATATTGTGCAATTCTAGTGGCATTTGTGAGCCAAATTCGATAGGTTTTTTGCTGTTTTTGGAGCCAATTGTTAACCAATTTCACTGGAATAAACTTTATCACACTTCCCGTTATTTCCTCTATCTTTCATGCAAATTAGGCGCCACTATGATCACAACTAACGGCATGAACGAAGAAATAAGGATAACAATCAGACATATTTATAGTAAGATTTGTACATTTTGAAAACGTACCACTTTTCCACGAAATTAAAAAAAAAACGACCAAAATCAACTCTACTTTTGCACGTAGTTCAGAGCTTGTTTATTTTTGTCGCCTAAATCCCCGGTACATTCAGTTATCACGAAACAAGATGTTTTCGGCATAAATGTCTTTTTTTTTACCAATACATCTCTGTTATTCTATTATAAAAAAAAGTCGTAAATAAAGTAAAAAACACTGAAATGTGACTGAAAAATGCATATTCTTACAAACGATGACCAAGGTGGCTTTGCAAAGAAATGTTTATGATGCATTATTTCAAACTCTCAACAGACATGACAGAGTTGCAGCATTATTCATTCTAATACTAGTATTGCACATCTAAATGTCAGCGCTTGAAATAGGCAGGAGCAGGGAGAAAATGTAACCCTGCTAAACCTTGAATTACCCAGGTCCAATGGGTACATTGTGTCACCAGGAGCAAATTATCAATTGAAAATTGCGCCTGGTTATTCCATTACACTCATCTTCAGGATGACATAATTCTGATGTATTATCCCGTGGTTGTGACAAATTGCTCCTAGACTTGAAGGAAAATATGTGTGAACCAGGGGCAAATTTGAGTACAACGTACAAAATAGCTCCAGGTTCTTAAATCTTTATTTCAACCCCTGCCCAATCAGTCCAAAAGGCATGATATATAATATTGAAAACCACCCACCTTCCTCATCTTCATTCTGAGATTCATCTGAATCAAAGGCTTTTTGGATCAATGATAACAAACGATCCTTGAATGAACTCCTCCTGGATCGGTAGTCATCAGCCTGTGATGGAGATCTATGATTGGTGCGACAAGAATTGTCTGCTTGTTCCGCAGCATTCGTGAATGGCAAGTCTTCTTCCTCGATTTCAAAGTGTTCTGAAGTTAGACAAAACAACAGCCAATATACTTTATTCACGCGGCAGCCATTTTCAAATATTTGCCACCCAATACTCGTTCCCATCTGCGCCTTGGCGCGCTCGATAGAACCGCGAGGGAAGCGTGCTACCAACGCGTGTTGCGTACGGATCCTCGCGCAATGCGATAGAAGTCACGCAGGCGCAGGTGAACATAACGGGAACGACGAGGCTTGGGTTGCAAATTTTAGAAAATGGCTACCGCGTGAATAGGGTCTATCATATTTGTCTTGGAGTAATTCTATAGTTTGATCAGTTCCAAATTGGCGAAGCCTTCTTACAGCAGCAAATGAATACAGAAGGACGCGGGCGCGCAGAAGGCAACAATCGCACTGTGCATCATATGGGTAATGCGTACGTTCGACCCAAACCGCGTTCGTGTAGTGACCCAAATTATGTGAGCCATAATTTCTCGATTACGCTAATTAGGAACTGATCAAACTATAGGTTATAACAAAATGTAACTATTTCATATTAATGAATTCTGTCATCTTATCACTGGGTGTTTTTGGAAGCAGGTAGGCATGTGTAGAAATGACATTGGGCATGGTACACGCAATCTGACTGTGCAACATTGCATGACTGATTGTTACACTTGAGCTCAATAAGCAATGAAATCCTTTATAAACTTTCATTTGTTGCCAATCTTGTCATCATGTCCTGTGGAATAAAGGATAGCAAATTATCCAATCAGGAAGACTGTACGTTTTACATTTTTAATGGGCTATAGAGAGGTTAGTTATAGCCATGTGACGGATCAGCTGCATGCCATGCATCTGTGTTTAATATTTTCAGAAAGAAGACAATAGTTTTTAACGATATGGAGGCCAATTTGGTAACAAGGTTCATGCATGCAATGAATTTGAACGTCATGCATCAATTCAAATTAATGTAGAATAAGCCGGGTGCGATTCCCTTTTGTAGCCCTTGCGCATGGCTCCATGGGTAAATTCTATTGATTTTGAATAAAATGCAGTCCCTATTTGGGTAATCATAGTAAGTGTATGTGCTAAATACCATCCTTACCCGATGCTGCATTCCTTATCGCACTGGCTAGTCTGCATTGTTTTGTTTCATACAGCGCTTTTATCAACGGACTCTCTAAATTTGAAAGATTAAAATTTAAATCTAAAAGATTAACTTTTTAATCTATTTCGGATTGTCCTGAAGGACAAATCTATTAGGATTAAAAAGTAATCTTTTCTTGGATTACTTTTTTTTAATCTTTAAAAAGATTACATCAATTATAATCAAATTGGATTAAAAACTAATCAGTTATGGATTAACTTTAAATCTCTTTTAGATTACCTCACACTTTGACAGCACTATATAAAAAAAATCCGTTATAATCAAATTGGATTAAAAACTAATCAGTTATGGATTAACTTTAAATCTCTTTTAGATTTTGTATTAGATTGGTTATTCTAATTTGTAAGTCGGGAAACACGAGGTCAAGAAAACCTGTATAACGGCTTTAAACATCGTGTTTATTACTTCATAAAAACAAATAATGTGCTTCTAATATACAGTATGAACAATCACTGCCTGCCATCAAGCAGTGACGTCTTGAATTCTTTTGGTTAGATATGTACCTATACTATCCTACGAATCGACTTTCCATGGTGTTATTCATGTTAGTTGTGAGATGATTTTTGCCTAATTTAGACGCCGGCATTGTGAGACATGTTTTCCAAATAGTCTTTAATCAAATCTGATTGTAGATAAGTGTCTGCCATCTCCATGATCTGTGTCGCTTCGCTATGCTCCGTCGCGTCGCTTACCGAAAGAAAGATTTCGATTAAAAAAAATCAGTCTACACATTTTAAGTATTTTCATTGGTTGAAACTTTGTATACTTTCAAATGGATATTTCGATTACTTAAATGCGCGCGAATTTGTCGATTTGTAAACCATTTCGGATTGACAACGACAATAAATAATCAAAATAGATTTAAAAAAATTGTAATCGCTCCATAGATTATTATTTTTAATCTCTCGAATTTAGAGAGGACCTAGACATTGTTCACCATGAAGTTCTAGATGCACGAGTAATTTCATGGCCGCCCTTTCGCTGCTACGTTGATCCTGCATATGCGTGATTGTTGTTATCTCCTCAGCTGTTAGACATGAGGTTAAGTATTGTAGCATTTCAATTGGGTTAACATTTTCCACAAACTCAGGTGTAAACGTTTCAATGATGTAGCTGTAAATCTTCAGATTTTCGCTTGGGTTAAGGCCTTTCTCAATCATATCTGCAAGATATTCCATTTCTGAGAAATGAAAAGACGAAAGAAGAATGTAAGTCCAGTGTGGATATATTGAATTGGCCTTAACATTGGTACAGGTATGCTGCCAGTGTATCACAAAATGGACCCATGTATGGTTTAAAGTAACGAATTGTAAGAAAATATGACCCATTTCTGGTTGTATTTAAAATATCGACATACGAGATCTGAGAGCTTATCCCCTTTATAATCTGAGGATGGTGGGCAAAATATGCATGATGATGCTTGCATTAAGAGTAGGTCTAGGGGAGGATGGAGCAACTGGTCAAGTTAAGCATATTTCATGGTATAAAAGATTAAAGCGCGGGTAAATATTTACCAAATTGCTATGATGATATCACTCATGTAACTGTTTACATATAGCATATAATTAATGTCAAATAATATTTAAAGAAAAAGTCAATTACCACTAACTGAAAAGTTTATTTCACTTATTGGGGCAACGTGGTCCTATATGTTCAACAGGTTAAAATACACAACATTTAGTGAATGACAACACAGAAATTACGCACTTTTGTTTTCACAAACATAAAGATACATCTCATAAAACCCATGTTTTATACAATTTTCGTGGTAAATGTGTAAAAAGCAGTAATACTAAGTTTAGGTCTTATGATAAACTACGGTATCTCGATAATAGGCAAGTTTGTCATGTCACTGAGGAAGTTATAACAATGATGACCCAATGGTCAGTATGCACAATATGCATAAATCGTGGTATTTCTTCTTTACAAATATTTTCACAGACCACAGACACCTTTCAAAATATATTGAAGATATCATTCATAATATAGAGGTTTTAAACCATTCTAAAGCAAGCTCATGTCATATTGTAATTATTCAATAGCGGAAATTGTGGTATTACGCCCAAAATGCCCCCGAAATGTCAAAGACCCAGAACGAATGTGATTTTTTTTCTTCACATTCTATGCAATTTCATTACCGAGTCAAATTGCATTGATACTAGAACAGCTAATTTTTAAAATTAATTTTTAACAATTTTGAATGAGTTTTTGGGGTGTACCAGTTACACCATAGGCCTACCCCTTTGGATCACTTAACTCAAACAATGACTCAACACTTTTTCTAGATGAAAATGTATTCATGCACGCTTGTGACACGATAAATTTTACACCAAAATGTTTTAAAACATACTATCATTTATTCATTTGTCATAATAATTAAAAACTCCATAACCTTTCAGAAAAAGGCAAAGTTGGCTGTTTGCTTCTAGCCATTGTAACGTTTTCTTAAGATTGTACCAGTTACCCATGGAGCAGTTTCCCCACATTCCCCATGTATTACCTTTGCCAAATCTGTCCTTGCTAGATGATTAAAGATACAGGCATAGCAGAAGAGGTAGAGGTGTGGGTGTGGTACTGCCAAAATGATTGTATTATATTGAACCCCTTTATTTGTTTCAGAATCTGAGTTTTTCATAATCAAACAACTAACACATAGTTTGCTGTTGATGTATAAGTAAATTTACATAGCGAAATACAAAGTTCATGATCACTAAATGAACTCAATATTACAACAGATATACCTGAATCAAGATTGCCCACGCACTCCCTAATCAAAATATCAACTATGTTGTTGATTTCCAGAGTACAACCGCTCCCCCACACTCCCATGTACTACGAGACCAAAATTGTATGCAGATTAACCCAAAGGACCATCCATCAAAATGTTCAATGGTAGAGTATTTAGTACATTGTATAGTTGCATTAAGTACCAAAGGGCCACTACCGTTACCAATGGCTAAGTACTCTATAACATGCTACCAATTATAGGCATTACCATACATGTGTCAATTATAACTACGAACGCACTGCTGGAAGTCTGAATAGTGCAAGGTCGACATAATCGGCGACCTGTCTTTTTTCAGCTGTGCATTATAAGAATCCTTTGTTAGATAATGTACGTCGCTAGTTATAAACCGATGATATTTACTTTGAACGTTTCAGACTTCAGGAAGTGCATTCGAAGGCGCGTTAAACTATACTCATTGATTGATTCATAATTTGTTTTGGGGTGCTCTGAATCAATTCAATTTAGACAATATTAAAAAACAACAACAATGACGACGCGACGACGATGATGATAATAATAAAATACAATTTACTTTGCATTATTTTATCAGATGAACAATTTGAGATATTACTCGTTTAAATCGGAGCAAGTTCAATTTTGATGGTTGAAATTGAAATCTGACCTTTCATCTGAGAGCACTGAAAACAGCCTGAACCTAACCAAAAAAAAGCTTACCAAAGAGAACACCCCTACATACATCTATAATACATACACCCCCACGTATGACATGATCACAATATCCCCCTCCGGCTTTTCAAGCCAGGTAGATAAAAGGATAATAATGAAAAGATGTTGCTACAAGCGCCAGGAGATCATGTAGTTAGTATTAGTGGCGGCACCAGCATCATAACAAAATACTTGAAATTTGTTTGCCATTTTACACTAAAAGTGTCAAATCTTGTCTAATTATAACTAATTTGGTATGAAAATGCGCGCTTGCGCCAAGCGCCACAAAAATAGCCATTTTGCGGCTAAAATGTTCAAATTTTCGAATAAATTTGTCGAAATGAAAATATTCGATGTACTGTATCTTTGGGAATTCGTAATGAACAGTAACGCGCGAAGCTAGGTTTTTCATAGGTGGAAGGGGGGGGGGGGCGGGCAAGAAATAAAAGTGAACCGACAAAATTGTTCTGACCAAAATAATGCGCGCGTAGCGTGCGAAATATTTCGAGTTTACACTTATTTTCGCTTGATGTACATTCTGGCTCTAAACAAGCTTATTAAAAAATATATTGCATTTTGACTTTTGTGTACTTTTGACCGTCATAATTCCATGATTCCTCTTGTCAAATTAACCGACAGTGCCAATATCAACCGACACGACAGTAAATATTGCGATCGCCCCCCCACCCCCTCTGGCTACGCCACTGGTAATGAATATAATGTACTCACTGTTTTTGTCTGACTTGAGGCTTGTTATGAACGCTTGATATACTCCATCAGGGGTTTTGCATCGACTGAGTATATCTAGGAGTTTACACACCGCTTCTGATCTCTCCAATGTCTGAAGATGATACATTTCTTCTGGAAATGTACAAATGTGAGATAATTTGAGATACATTATGCGTTGACCATGCTGAGCATAAAATATAAACAAAATTGAGAAATGTAGGCTATAGCCTACAAAGGAAACTAGTTAAAAGAGTTTGTCTTACTCTCGGGAGGGTATCCACTCACAAGATGATCCCACATTTTTGGGAAATCTTGCAAATGTTAAACAAATTTGGAAAATTATGCAATCTTCTCGTCCAAAACGCCATCTAAGAAGGGCTGCTTTTTCTCTTTCTACTCTCATCGTTAGCTTCATCAGGGCCAGAATGCTTGATCAAAAATGTTTACAAACTCTCCCATTATATTATACGAACGTTCACCTCGAAGCATAATGGTGAACTGACATCTGACTCGTGATCATGGCGGACTTACCTCTTGTGAGAAATGCATTCAATCCTGCCAGGAAAATCGGGTTTGGTAGCAATAATTGAACCAGCATAGGTTTAAATGTCTTCGTTAACATATCCAACTGTGTTCCACAGACATCATCAGCAGGGTAAGCGGTAGCCATATTCATAAAATAAATGGATACTTTTATTTTTGCTTTGTTGTGTGTAATATGGCGCGGTAATCACTAGCGAGTGTGATTTTCATGGGAGTGCGCGTTGTAATGCAATCAATTACAACCCATGATTGAACCCTCCTTACACACTGTGCTTGGGTTATATATTGTTATCATAAACGCCTACGTCATGATCGCGTATTACGTGGCATAGGGGGGTTCCCACTCATGCAATTGTATATTCCTTTCTTAGAACTAATCTTTCATCTACAATGCCAGTAATAGATGTTGACTACTAGACACCCAAGTTAACTTGGGTGTCTAGTAGTCAACATCTATTACTGGCATTGTGCTATAATTGTAGTGGTGGACTTGTCTAGTAGTACATTAGTATGACTCATAGCACGAGGCAGCGTAGCTGCCGAGTGCTATAAGGAATTAATAGCACTCATCGACAGTGACTATTTTAGTGATGATTTATCTGGCAGAGTTCTACCCTACACATCAGATACACACCACTTGCACAGTAGGACACCTCTCACTCACCCAGACGCCAGACTTAGACAATCATTTACTAAACACACACACACACACACACACACACACACACGAAGTTGGGTAATATGGCAGAAGTCTGTTTACAATGCCATGCACAGTAGGACACCTCAATCAACTAATCTGACAGTACTAGACTTAGTGCTGATTTATGTGGCATAACTCTGTTTTACAATTCCATGCACAGTAGGACACCCCAATATATAATGCACACCATTTTCACAGTAGGACACCTCTTACAGTTGGACTGTTTTTGCTGTTTCATCCATGCATGGCTTTTGCTGAGCTGTTGTGTTTACATTGGCTAAAACCTACCACTCATGTTGATTAAATTCACATGTGAATCACAATTGATCACACATAATACTTTTATTTTACACTCATCTTTATTTAATGTATTATAAAAACAAGACAATAAAGTCAAGACAATTACTTTTTTGTAATACATATAATTTGGGTTGTGACTCGCAACACTTTCCTCATTTTAAAATGATACTAATAGAAGTTTTAAGTTTGGATTCAAGCAACACTGATAAAGATAAATCATCATCTACACACCACTTTCACAGTAGGACACCTCTCACTCAGCAATACTTAAACAATCATCCCAGACCATGAAAGTATTAACAGACCCCAGACTTAGACAATCATCTACTGAACACACACACACCAAGGTGGCTAATAATTGCAGCGCTGTAATTAATCAGGTTATTTACGATGTAAAATTATCAGCAGTCTGTCAAATTATCAGCACTCTAAAGCTGTACAATAAGTGAAATTTGTGGAATTCTGGATTGGCTGTGTATGTGCTATTATCTTATTTATAGTTCTTAAGACTTTTTTAAATTTTATTTTGTCCCTGATGAAGGGTGGTATATCCACTTGAAACGCCGGTCTTTATTGTAACCATAAATCTTTGTTGTTTTATTGCACAGCAATTTTCATTTCATGCTTGTCCCAGTGTAATTCCGTGTGTTATTGTTTTTTGTTATTTATCTGTTTTATCACGTTGATGATTCTCCCTCGTTATTACCTGTTTCCCCACACCATGTTGGTATATCTTGCTTTTACTCTTATTTGCATTTTTACATTTTCGAGATATCCTCTTGTATCAGGTTTCTGATCCTTGGTGTGTTTTGTTCCTGGTTCTGTTGGATTCATCTCTTTACATTTTAAATTAATGTTGTGTTGTCCGTTTAAAACCAAAATGGACGACGATTGACGTGCGCATGTTTCAGAGACAGATAATCTGGCAAAATGGTGTGAAGTGATTCGGGAGATGGAGAGGGGGGGGGGGGGGGGGGGGGGCGGGGGGCTGATATAGCCTAATCCAAAAGTTTGGAAGCGGACCCATTGGAACTTATGATAGAGATAAAGATACACAGATAGACATTGCATTTCTGAGCATCATCGTGTCCAAAGGGGTGGGGGGGGGGGGGGGGGGGGGGGGGGGTTGTACCATTGACTATCATTCAGGGGATTGCAACCATTCGTAAAGAGTTTTGATTATTCTATGATTCTCTATTCTGTAGAAAGAAGGGAAAATTACTAACAATGTTGACGTCGTTCATCAACTGCAGACCCACAACACCTAATGTTTACGTAATTTACCAATATGGGTCTCGTTTTCGTTATGATTAGTGACGTCACATCAGAGTATGTCTCCCTCTTTAGCTTGAAATCACCAATTACGAATAACGTCTATATAAAGCGACTGGATTTTTCAACTCGACATTTTCCTTAAATTTCATATTAATATTATATCTTTGATCGTTTAATCAACCAAATTATATATGGTAACACCGAAAGTTCCCAGAAATTGGCCCCCGGAGTTGGACAAAATAAATGGTGTAGCGCCCTCATTTAGCAGAAAAAAGTTGAGAAATGTTGCCAGAGCATTTACAATCAAAATGCATCCACAAATTTTCAAAATGCATTGAAAATATATCTTTTTGCACTGTGGTATTAGGTAATAGTCCTAAAATCAGGATTAAATTACAACTTTAATCATTTAGGAGCAATACTCGTTAGTACCATTTCTGATTAATTCTAATAGGATGCCCAGCTGACAAAAACAGTTTGATTGTCGGCTACAAGGACTGACATTATTTACTGGTGTGGAATCGGCTGCTAATGTGATACGATCAACACGTTATGTTTTATCATGACAATATGAAGACAATGCAAGACATAATGGTTAGTGCTTTTATTATAATCAATTATATAAAAATATATTTTAACCAGACATGAACAGACATTTATGTCGTAACTGCTCAACATAAAACATTTGTACAATACCTTTTCCACAAAATTAAATTCATTTTTAATGTCTTACACCACCAGAAATCGTCACACAGTTAAAGGTAGATGATCCGATTGCGGGCCCGAATTTTAACTTGATGTTTTCTATTTTACATAAAAGGTCATCCATATAATTGTCCCATTCCAAAGTTTGAGTTGCATAACTAGTACTCCAATGTTTCTATCGTTGGAAGCACAAGGTCACAATTAATTTTCCCATTGAGTTATACACAAGCTGGATGGTGGTTAACCACCTTTGGCATTAATTCACCACATTTTAGCATATAATTTCTCAATGGAACATTTCTGAGCCCTAAGATTTTACAGACACAATGAGAAAAATATGGGGATTCTTTTGATATCAAAATACCTTGATGTGAAAAAAAATCATAGCCCCCCAAAAGTGATCGGAACATACACCTTTAAAACATGTGTAATGCGAGTAGGTCTACAACTTGAACTGAATGATCCAAATGTAACCAATATCTACCATTTCACAAAACATAAAACATGTTTTGTTTTCTTCATAATTACTGAATAAAGCGCACCCAAAAGGTTTCTATTGATATACAAATCGTATAATAACATTAAATATGACTACTTACGTGTTGAAATAAATGATGCGAAAAGAAATAATTTTCTTAAATCTTGGTGGTGGTGTATTTTAAATTTAAAATTGTATACAAAAAATATATTATAACAGCTGAAAGGCACTCTCATATTTATCTGTCACTTTTTAGCTAATGGCCCTGTCACACATACGGTGATAAGGCCAGCGATTGCACTGCGCTCAAAAAAGTATCAATATCATCGGGGCGGGCGGGGGCGTGCGGGGGCGGGATGGTGACGGTTGGGGTACGGGAGATGGTTAAGGTTTAGGCCTTGAAGTTAAAATATGCCACGGGGCGTGGGCGGGCGGGGGTCTTTGAATTAAAACAAAAATATTTTAAATATTGTTCTATTCCTATGTGTTTCGTTATAGATTTTCCAACATTTTGTGTTGTTTCATTTGTAGCCTGTAGGTGTTCTATCTGGTAGGCCCTACTCCCTAGCGGGAGAGCCCGTCCGTAGGACGGGCGTCCCGCTAGTCTTACTATAATTCACCGTATGTTGTATGTTTGTATGTTTTTATGTTTGTATGTATGTTTGTATGTGTGTATCCATAAAAGGCTCCCTTATTTTACGTCTAAACGCCGTGAACGTTGCACCGATGAAAGATGATTATAATGTGAGTGTTATAAGCTATAAATGGCTGAAAACCGTTAAGAATTGACTGAGATATGAGCAACATTATGTCAAATTTAGGCCTTTTCAGCCCGGCTTTTGAGACTAATTTCTACGGGCCATGTTTGTTTTTCTCTGCGTACACTGTAACCATGCAGTCGGCGCGCGTTACACATAGCGCGCAGCAGTGCGCCATGCAAAATAAACGCGCACACGCACTACACCCACGCACCCCTACACACGCGGGCGGGCAAATATTGGAGAAATACGCTGCGCCACGGGAGTTGGTTTCGGTTTAGGCCTTGGGGTTGCATAAGCCACGGGGCGGGAGCGGGGCGGTTAGGGGTTGTGTGTAATGATCCCTTTAGGGCCTAGGTTATGTTATGGTTATGTAGTTTGGGATGGGGTTAATAAAGAAATGTATTATTAAATTGCGTAACGATGGTGTCAGATGTGGGATTTGATACTGTATGTGACACGCGGGCGGACAAATATTGGAGAAGTACGCCGCGCTACGGGAGATAGTTAAGGTTAGGCCTTGGCGTTGAGATGAATTGCGGGCGGGGAACTTTGGGCTTTGGGCTTGAGGTATGCCACGGGGAGGGGCGGGCGGGGCGGGCGGGGCGGTGACGAATGGGGGTTGTGTGTAATGATGTAATGTGGTTTGGGAGACAGGGGGTTAATGAAAAAATGTGATGCTAAATTGCGTAACGGATATGCCACTGGACGGGGGCGGGCCGGGAGGGGACAGGGAGGTGGAGGGACGGGTGGGGTACGGGAGATGGTTAAGGTTTAGGCCTTGGTGTTGAAATATGCCACGGGGCGTGTGCGGGCGGGGGTAATTTTCAATTTTTTTTTTAAATTGAAATTTAAAAACTTTTGAATTAGGCTACAAAACCTTTTGATTTAAAACAAAAATGTTTTAAATATTGTTCTATTCCTATGTGATTCGTTATAAATTTTCAACACTTTATTTTTGTAGGTGTCTATCTGGTAGGCCCTACTCCCTAGCGGGAGAGCCCGTCCGCAGGACGGGCGTGCCGCTAGTCTTACTATAATTCACCGTATGTTGTATGTTTGTATGTTTGTATGTATGTTTGTATGTGTGTATCCATAAAAGGCTCCCTCATTTTACGTCTAAACGCCGTGAACGTTGCACCGATGAAAGATGATCATAATGTGAGTGTTATAAGCTATAAATGGCTGAAAACCGTTAAGAATTGACTGAGATATGAACAAAATTATGTCCAATTTAGGCCTTTTCAGCCCGGCTTTTGAGACTAATTTATATACGGGCCATGTTTGTTTTTCTCTGCGTACACTGTAACCATGCAGTCGGTGCGCGTTACACATAGCGCGCAGCAGTGCGCCATGCAAAATAAACTCGCACACGCACTACACCCACGCACCCCTACACACGCGGGCGGGCAAATATTGGAGAATACGCTGCGCCACGGGAGTTGGTTTCGGTTTAGGCCTTGGGGTTGCATAAGCCACGGGGCGGGAGCGGGGCGGTTAGGGGTTGTGTGTAATGATCCCTTTAGGGCCTAGGTTATGTTATGGTTATGTAGTTTGGGATGGGGTTAATAAAGAAATGTATTATTAAATTGCGTAACGATGGTGTCAGATGTGGGATTTGATACTGTATGTGACACGCGGGCGGACAAATATTGGAGAAGTACGCCGCGCTACGGGAGATAGTTAAGGTTAGGCCTTGGCGTTGAGATAAATTGCGGGCGGGGAACTTTGGGCTTTGGGCTTGAGGTATGCCACGGGGAGGGGCGGGGGGGGGGCGGTGACGAATGGGGGTTGTGTGTAATGATGTAATGTGGTTTGGGAGACAGGGGGTTAATGAAAAAATGTGATGCTAAATTGCGTAACGGATATGCCACTGGACGGGGGCGGGCCGGGAGGGGACAGGGAGGGGGAGGGACGGGTGGGGTATGGGAGATGGTTAAGGTTTAGGCCTTGGTGTTGAAATATGCCACGGGGCGTGTGCGGGCGGGGGGTAATTTTCAACAAACAAAAAAATTAAATTTAAAAACTTTTGAATTAGGCTACAAAGCCTTTTTATTTAAAACAAAAATATTTTAAATATTGTTCTATTCCTATGTGTTTCGTTATACATTTTCAACACTTTATTTTTGTAGGTGTCTATCTGGTAGGCCCTACTCCCTAGCGGGAGAGCTCCCTCATTTTACGTCTAAACGCCGTGAACGTTGCACCGATGAAAGATGATTATAATGTGAGTGTTATAAGCTATAAATGGCTGAAAACCGTTAAGAATTGACTGAGATATGAGCAAAATTATGTCCAATTTAGGCCTTTTCAGCCCGGCTTTTGAGACTAATTTCTACGGGCCATGTTTGTTTTTCTCTGCGTACACTGTAACCATGCAGTCGGCTCGCGTTACACATAGCGCGCAGCAGTGCGCCATGCAAAATAAACGCGCACACGCACTACACCCACGCACCCCTACACACGCGGGCGGGCAAATATTGGAGAAATACGCTGCGCCACGGGAGTTGGTTTCGGTTTAGGCCTTGGGGTTGCATAAGCCACGGGGCGGGAGCGGGGCGGTTAGGGGTTGTGTGTAATGATCCCTTTAGGGCCTAGGTTATGTTATGGTTATGTAGTTTGGGATGGGGTTAATAAAGAAATGTATTATTAAATTGCGTAACGATGGTGTCAGATGTGGGATTTGATACTGTAGGCCTATGTGACACGCGGGCGGACAAATATTGGAGAAGTACGCCGCGCTACGGGAGATAGTTAAGGTTAGGCCTTGGCGTTGAGATAAATTGCGGGCGGGGAACTTTGGGCTTTGGGGTTGAGGTATGCCACGGGGAGGGGCGGGCGGGGCGGTGACGAATGGGGGTTGTGTGTAATGATGTAATGTGGTTTGGGAGACAGGGGGTTAATAAAAAAATGTGATGCTAAATTGCGTAACGGATATGCCACTGGACGGGGGCGGGCCGGGAGGGGACAGGGAGGTGGAGGGATGGGTGGGGTACGGGAGAGGGTTAAGGTTTAGGCCTTGGTGTTGAAATATGCCACGGTGCGGGCGGGGGGTAATTTTCAATTTTTTTTTAAATTTAAATTTAAAAACTTTTGAATTAGGCTACAAAACCTTTTGATTTAAAACAAAAATGTTTTAAATATTGTTCTATTCCTATGTGATTCGTTTAATACATTTTCAACACTTTATTTTTGTAGGTGTCTATCTGGTAGGCCCTACTCCCTAGCGGGAGAGCCCGTCCGCAGGACGGGCGTGCCGCTAGTATGAATAACACGCAGTGAGAGCGCGGAAAACTGTCCAAAGTTGTCTATTTTTAAATCAAGGTCACTAAAACCCTTTCACATTCTGCTGCGATCAGGCCGGCGCTGGGATTACGCTAAAATATTATCAAAACGCCAAGCCAAGCTCAAAAAGAGCTCAAAGAACCCCTCGGTGACGCAGTGAGAACAGGCTGGGATGTAAGAGGGACGTGAGAGGGTCCCCATGGTCGCCCTTGAGCGACAGCAGGGGATTGACTCTCTTATCTGCCTGCCCATTGTTGAGATTTGGTTCAGTATAGCGCACTCTATCAATCCTTCACCCGGAAGTTACAGCGTAAACTGTCAATCATTGTTGTGAATGAATATTCGGTCATGACTATTCATGACCTCACACGATGTGATCGTCGCGATCTGGCGTCATTCCCAACTGATCTGATTACAATATTCATAAATAAAATGCAAATAACGCCACGCCCCTCCTCTGTCACTGCCAGACGAAGCCATCCATCATTTAAAATTTGTATTTTGTTCTACGTAAATTAATTTCAAATAACCAATTCTGAATGTTTCGTGTCATATAAGAACTAAATTCTGCCATCATTACAGCAAATCAGTTCTACTCTAAATCACAATCAGTTTTTTTTACCATTGATGTACTATTTTTGTGCCACAAATCATGTTTTGAGCCGATAAAATCAACCACGTCTAAGGTCGTCTGGTTTGCTACGACCATGATAGTGCGCCCCCTACAAAACCTTCACCCGTGAATTTGGTTTTAGTAGGCGAAATTTTGTCTGAGGAGTGACCTCTCCCATAATTATAGACTCCCTGGCGCCAGTCATGCCAGTGCACCGCGCTTGTTTAGTGCATGCACAAAACAAGCGCAGATGTTTGGCCTTCTGTTCAGCACTGTCATTGGGTGCTAAAAAGCCTTGCCTTTGAGTCTTCTCATGGTGTCTATGTCGTTCTATGTACATGTAATGTATGTTGTTGTCAAACCCCAAGTAGACAGGAGGATTTTTTTTGTAGGGTGATTGCACGGATTCATTAATTCAAATAATCCTTTAACAAAAAACATATATGGATGGAGTCCAATCACTTGGATTAATAAGTTTAACAGGTGTTTGGTATTGTATTTGGGGTGATGATTTGAATCTAATAACCTTCGTGTAATCGACTATCATCAAGGCGTTGTGGTGGTGTGTGTGAAACGCAAAAATGGTTGTGCAAACGTATTGGGAACGTACTAAACTGCTCACAAAAAGTATCGAAACACTTAGAAATGATCCAAAACAAAACGGCTCGAAAGGGTATGCATTTATCCAAGCAAATAACCAAGTGCATAATTTTGTTCTGCGTATTTTGACACCTCGATCGTTGAGATACGATATTGCGGAGCGGAGTTATTGTCATTTCAATGATCGTGGGTCCAGTTTCAAAAGTGACACTCATCCCTATTGAAAATCACGAATCTGATCATTCTAAACAGTAATGCAAACCTCTTTCTATAGGATGATTGTCACTTTTGAAACTGGACCCACGACCATTGAAATTACAATAACTCCGCTCCGCAACATCGTATCTCATAATCGATCGAGGTGTCAAAATACGCAAAACAAAATTATGCACTTGGTTATTTGCTTCGATTAATGCATACCCTTTCGAGCCGTTATATATTGGATCATTTCTAAGTGTTTCGATACTTTTTGTGAGCAGTTTAGTAACGCAGACAGCGATTTGGACGCACTAAGAATGTTTACAGTGTAGTGAAAGCGCAATGAGAGCCCGTGAGAATTTAAAGTAGAAACACATTAATTGGTCGTAATGAGAGCGCCGTTCAAATTAGATAAGCGGGATATGAACGTACCAAGAGGTACCTTGTTTAAAAAATGTGATAATGTTGAGCAGTTGTCCGCGATCTTCCTGTGCGTTACATCGGGGACCCTCTCCCGCTCTAGCCAAGTGTCCACTGCGTTCCCAATCGGTTCTTATGCGTTTGCTTGGCGCTTTGATCGCCGTATGTATGACAGCCCTGTAAGTTAGTATGCTCCAACATTGCCTTTATAGACACCACGTATATATCCTGCACTATTTACACCCACCACCACCATGACTAGTCCCTGACTAGGTGTTTTTATGTTACCTATTCAAAATAAATAATCTCTACAGAGAATCTGCGATATACTTATAGCGAGCAAATTATAACAATTGAGGGGACACTTTTGAAGTGATGATGTATAAAGTAACCTTACCTAATGAAAAAAGTTGTAGCAAATTTGGTTTCCCATGTGAAATCATTGCTTAGTGTTTCCACGTAGTGATGTGCATGGGATACCAAACATTATTTCGATAGTGCTCAGTGTACAACTCGATGACATCCCATAGAAAATCGGTTTTACTATAGCTTATTTTTTATTAGGTGTGGTTACTTAAAACATCATTTAAAATGATCTATTGACTTTTTAACCGTCGATTAATGAATTGCTCAGATTTTGATACCGATTATTAATTTTGAAAATCAGTTAACATCTATTTAGGTGTATACAATTACTTTATCCAAACACGTTTATTTTCGGTATTTTCTTTTCAAAATTAGATGTTCCAGTCCCCGTGCGGGTGCCTCAACAGCCAATGAAAAGAGTAAAGCAACTGCGTAGGAAAAGACGGTGAACCCAAGGAAAAGAATGCTCTGAAGGAAAAAACAAAATGAATATAATCGTTAATAATGATAATAATATTTAAAAGTAGGGTCATAACCAGTGATATCCCGTGACCACGAGGGGAAAGGAAGATTTGAGGGTGGATTTTGGTATTTAGAACACAAATGAGCACCTATAACCCTCGCAGAAGTTTGTGCAACTACCAAGAGACATACAAATTCATGACGACCGCAGCCATCTAGGATAGGAATACAATAATGTCTTCGATTGAGGCGTTTTCTACCTGACTTTGTACCCAATAATCTACAATGGTTATGTCATGTTTATGAGGTTGCCTGGGTGAGGTTGGCATCATACAAATTCCACGATGGCCGCTAGAGGCTATTTTGGAAATCTAGAAAATCACATATAACTTCTTTACACCTAACCTAGAGACCTGATCGGATTGTCGTGGCATTTTTTAATAACCGTTGCCCAGTTATCCAATTCAGTGGTTATTGTCCTATTCTGAGGTCGACTTTAGCATGACATCCAAGGTGGCAGCCAGTTACCATTTACCAAATATTCATATTATTCATTTCGGCTGAACCATTCAACCTAGAAACACAATCATGGCAATATAGATGCTGTTCTCGGCTAATTTAGTGGTCATATTCATAGTAATTATGTATTAGTTGCACATCTTTTGAGCAAAACAACCGAAATGAGTTTTAAAGGAGTATAATATTTATTAGTTCTTCGGCCAGGAGACCCGTACAACCAGCTTAGGTGTCAAATACAGATTGTCCAAAAAGTAAATCCTTGGCGTAAGATATTCATAAGTTAGACTAGTATTAAGACCCCATTACGGAATAAAGCTGTAAAATCCTTTAATCCGTCAATAAAGGAGTTTGTACTAGGCTAATTCCATGCTGTCTTAACAAACCAAGGATAAACCTAAAAGTGGCGATACCTTGTTAAAGCTTTGTATCGCTCTTAAAATAATCCACAGTGTCAAACTGAAAATGTATTCGTATAGAGAATATAACACACATGCTGAAAGGTTTGGTCACATAACTCACAATACAATACAATTGGGCAACTTTACAGGACGCGAGATGTGCGTCGCTGTAATCACGTGCTAGATGTTCCTCACATTCCATTCGTGTGAAGTTCTGCAAAAATGGCTTTCACTTATGACATATTGTGCACAGCATTGTTTTCTTACTGCGAATTATTTTACTGGAGATATTAAGCTTTTTAAAAGGTATTTTTAAAACTTTTCAGACACACTGTACTAGCTCTCCCATCACTACCTACCTACGTTTAGATTTGGACGAATATGAAACCAATCTTTACTGTACTCTTATTAGTACATCATTTCTAATTCAAAAGAGTATGTCTTACCATGGTAGGCACTGTGATGTATACGGGTGAACGTGCTCCCGTGAAGTACATCAATAAAATAATGAGATGCACTAAGTAGGCACTGAATGTAATACGAGCCAGAGGAATCCATATTGGCCAAGATAAAACGCTGTTTATCGGACCTGAGAAAGGTAAAAGAAATATTCAGAATGGTTTATTTTAATTGTTTCTTTTAATTTTAAAACCGAATTGCGAGGCGAGGTGAACTTTGGGAATCGGTGTAAAAACAGGGGGTGGAGGTGCGGGGTGTGTGTCACTGTGTGTTGGGTGAGGAGGGGGGGGGGGGGGGGGGGGGGGGGTGATTGGGTTCATGTAATTGTGAGTTAGCAAGAGAAAGAGCTATTTGTATTATTAATTCAACATAGCATGGATTTGGCTTAATTAGATTGCTTCCTTCATAATTACTCCTTGGTGACTTTGCATTCAATATTGAACTGTTTTATAAAACATCAAAAACTGACGATTTTAATTTAAAGTTACGCTACATGAATTTTCATCCATCCATGACGCTTGCAAAAGCTACTGGTACTACTGTGGACTCTTACAATGAATAATAATGCAATCATGTATGCAGATCTTTTGGGACATTATTTTTTTAATTTTTTTAATTTTTTTTATTCACGGTATAAAAAATAGCCAGCAGGCAGCATAAGCTGAAAAAGCCGGCTTTACAACATGGTGACCTTCGAGTCCCAATTCAATGTTCTATTCATGGGCATAGCGTGATGTAATATGAAGTCATCGGAAAAGTCTAGAGCAAATTTACTCCGGGGCCAAGCGTACTCATTTGGCAGAGCCGCCTAATTTCCCCTGTGTGAATCTTGATATCCCCATTAACTGAGTGAGCTGGCTATGATCGCAATATACACAGTGAGCCATGACCTTGCTGTAGCTTAGAAACTACCTGTCCTATATTCTTATCGTGAGTTCGTTCTTTTGTAGCTTGAGTATCACACTGAGTGATTCTACACAGCTAACAAACGAATGGCATCGTTAAAAGGAGGTGTCCAGCAATCACAACTTTGAGCATTATAATTATGTTAGAAGAATAATTATCGAGCCCAAATCGCGTAGTTCATAGAACAAAACATTATAATATAATGTTTTGTTCTATTTATCATAGAAACCGCCATAACTCTCAACATGCTGTATTTCATCAAAATTCGCGGTAATCGAAAGTCCCGGTATCAATGACGTCATGATTATTGGTGCTCAAATGTGCGCAAATGCATTGTATACCCGCGATTTTAAAATATTGCATGTTGAGAGATGACAATTTATATTCGTTTTATGATCAGTATGATGCTTTGTTTTATATAACTACACGATTTGGGCTCGACAATTATAACATGTAATGCATAAATTAATATTGGCTTGCTGGACATCTTCTTTAAATCAAAAAGGCGACATTTTGACAGACACATGATGTGCCGAGTTCAGAGCACATGTTGCCAATCGGTCAATCAGCGAGTGTTGTCACACTGACGTGCCTAATAAATCAAGTAACACTACACTCAGATGCAGGCATATCAGTTGAGACAGACAGTAGATCCTTGGATAGACCAGAACTCTCAGTAATATTATAGGACTCGGTCTTTACACATACCCCCATATCCTGTGGAGCACGCGAAAGCTATCCATCCCATAGCAATACCCCAGGTTGTGATCACAACTGTTCTATGAAACACTGCTGTACCCTGAGATAATTCGTGTCCGTTTGCTTGATTGTACAGCCCAAAGACGACTGCAAAAGCCATTGCGAATGACATCAGCCAGCAAGCAACATTGGTAGGCTATTACGGAAAAAGACCAAACAGGTTGAGATAAATATGATAAAAAGAGTGTCTTTGCGTTTTCTAGCGATCATGGTGATCGGCGATGGTGAACATCCGGTTTCTCCAGGTTTGTAGTATCTTAGAACTGGAATCGGTCACTCACGGCCTTAAATAGTACACTGATTTCGAACGGCGAAGCCGTGGGTCCTTCGGCCTGTCCCCTTCGCGTCTGCCGACATCAGCGACCGATATAAGTTCTATAGTAGTAGTATAAACGCTCGAAAAACCGACGGTGGTAACATGACCCTTAATCCCTCGCCATTATATTAGTGTTGATAAACTTTAAATGAATGCCATTGAATAGCCTAATATAATAATACTAATAATGGCATTGATAATAAGTTCTTAAAAGAGTCAAGTGAATCACAGCATCTTAAATTATAAGGTAGTGAGTTCCAGTGCAGCAACTGAAAATGCGCGATCTCCTAATAAAGAAGTAGTTCGTGGAACAACAAGTAAAAGTTTATCAGATGACCGGAGAGTACGTTTTGGATGATATGGAACAAGAAGATTAGCAATATATGTTAGTGAAGTGCCATGCGCAAAGCTTTCCAAGTTAAAAGAAGAAGTTTAAAAATGAATCCTTTCGCGAACAGGGAGCCAGTGGAGATCTTTCAATATTAGAGTGATATGATCAAATTTCCTTGTCTTTGTGAGAATGTGAGCAGCTGCATTTTGAGCAAGTTGTAGTTTGTGAAGTAGGTGATCAGTGATGCCAACAAAAAGAAGAGAATTGCCATTGTCAATACGAGGAGTTATAAGAGCATGGACGATAGTAGCTGCGGTATCAAATGTTAAAATGTTACTATTGGCATTCCTTATATGATATAATACACTGATTGGCATATCTGTCGAACTTGAACATCCATACAAAGATTATTATCAAACACAATTCCTAAGTTTCGAGCAGATTTTGAAGCAAGAACAGAAGAAGTGTCAATATTGATATGATGATCACATATTTTACGTTGATTAAATCTGGAGGTCATAATTTAAAACTCTGTCTTATCATCATTCATTAGCCTACTTTAAAAAGTTCCCCAATGCATCCCCCTTCTAGGAAAGGAGATCTAATATTTCAAAGACAATCAAATCTGCTATGAAAATAATAACATAATGATAAATTAATGCGGTCTTTGCGATCACTATTCATCTGCTGTAAACCAGATGGCCATAAGAATTCCTAAGATCTTTTCCAGATATCAAGTGAGGGTGGACTGGGTAGTTAATTTTTGAATCGTGCCTTCATGCTCGTAGTCAGGTTCACGTTCTGGGGTAAATAAATAACAACATCAATACAATTTTATAAGAATAATTTTGACTCCGGAATCAATGTACGCTACACCACAATTCAATTATACGTGTTTTAAATGTGGGAGTGGTTTAATATATTATGTTGATCATGAACTGATAGTGTTTGATTGGTCGCTGTGATTTTTCTTTTGCTGCCTTTGAAATACATATCATACAGCGCAATCTCATTATAGTCGGGTATATACGGGTGGGGGCCGGAGGGGTTCCCGTGCACCCCCAGGACTCCCCAAAACCAACTTTTTTGACTTCCTTTCATAGTCCTTAAACATTTTCTGGATGTAACCAACAATAATTATTGTGTGCTAAAGGGTTATTCAAGATTTCGTTCAAAATGGCCGCTAAAACTGGTCAAGATTTATAAAATGACATAAATCAATCAAAATGTATGCTGAAAGTATAGTTTCAATAGTGGAATGTACATGTATTGGACCACTAGACACTCATATCCAGTACTGTTGCTTTATTAACATACCTAAATCCAAGATGAATGTTTCGCGAGACGCAGTAGATGAGCAGGCTTAAAAACCGTGCAGAAAAAGGAATCGACAACTCGCGGGATCAAAAAAGAAACATCCACTACTCTGAACATACTAAATATAGACCTGCCGTGTGTTACTTTTTCGACTTTCGAGTTACTTTTTTCGAGTTTTGCGTTACTTTTATTGAGTTTCGAGATACCTTTTTCGAATTTGAAACTCAGAGAAAAGTAACACACGGACCTGACTTATCCATAACAACAACTCAGCAAACAAACGTTTTCTCTTCTACTCGGGAAATACATGTGCTCCATCGCCATTTCATAGCGAGTTAAACATACAGCATGCTAAGTAGTGAAGCTCACTTACCATTGAAATCTTCAACTTCTTTCCATCTACTTTGAACAACCAATACCCAACAACCATCCCAATGAGATACGCTTGGCAGCGATACCATGGCTTGGTGTACAACCAATCCAGGTCTTGTCCTGGACGATCATTAAATTTCGGACTGTTGGAAACAAGAATTGAAGTCACTATAATTATGACGGCATGTCTATCATCATAAATCAAGATATCTGATTTAAGCATACCGTACTTTTTTCCGTCCGAGACTAATACTAATAGTAGTTGTGGTTAATCATCATAAACAATACTTATATATAATGGGTTGGTTTTCCAAATAGCTTTTACCAACTACCATATACAGCAGATTTGTGTCGGTGCCTTATCATGCTTGTCGTAGCATGAGCTTGGTTACTGTTGTCTTTGGAATCTAGCGAACTGTTTTCGCAACGCCGCCTTATCCATTATGTCAGCCCGATGTACAGATGTGTGACTCGATCAAATTCACATCTTCATATCCGAATCATAGACGGTAAAAAAGTACCTTTTTTACCGTCTATGTCCGAATTGACATTTTTGTATAAAATCGAGTGGATATTTTTTAAAGTTACATGTATGATGACGCAAGTAACATGACCGACCGAAAGCAAAGTTGCAGTACATTTAATTTTAAATGGGATATCATTGCCTAGTATGTAGCAGGGTGATGTAACACCCTATCTGCCCATTGTTGAGATTTTGTTTCACAGTATAGCGCACTCTATAAGTTCATATCTGGAAGTTTAGCGTAAACTGTCAATCATTCGTTGTTAATGAATATTCATTCATGACTATTCATGACCTCACACGATGTGATCTTCGCGATCCAGCGTCCTTCCCAACTGATCTGATTACAATATTCATAAAATGCAAATAACGATACGCCCCTCCTCTGTCACTGTCAGACGAAGCCATCCACAATTTAAAATTCGTATTTTGTTCCACGTACAAATTAATTTCAAATAACCAATTCTGAATGTTTCGTGTCATATAAGAACTAAATTCTGCTATCATCAAAGCAAATAAGTTTTACTCTAAATCACAATCAGCTTTTTTTGACCATTTATTAATTGATGTACTATTTCTGTGCCACAAATCATGTTTTGAGCCGAAAAAATCCACCGTGTCTTAGGTCGTCTGGTTTGTTACGACCATGATAGTGCGCCCCCTTTAAGTTCATCATCCGTCAATTTAAGCATACACAGTAAAAACAATTTACTCAATATAGATTAAAATTTTACTCCATTTGGTATTCAAAAGGTGATCACCCCTAAGCAGAGTAATTTTTACTCTTACATGTTAGAGTAACAAATTGATCATTACATGGAGTCAGAATTACTCCTATAAACGGCGATCCCCCTTTTTACTCCACAACATGGAGTAAAAATTAATCATTAACATGGAGTAAAATAATTTACTCCAAAAAAGGGTGATCCCCTTTTTTAATCCACATCATGGAGTAAAACTTACTCATTAGCATGGAGTAAAATAAGTTACTCCAAAAAAGGGTGATCCCCTTTTTTACTCCTCATGGAGTAAAAGTTAATCATTAACATGGAGTAAAATAATTTACTCCAAAAAAGGGTGATCCCCTTTTTTAATCCACATCATGGAGTAAAAGTTACTCATTAGCCTGGAGTAAAATAATTTACTCTAAAAAAGAGCGATCCCCTTTTTTAATCCACAACATGGAGTAAAAGTTACTCATTAAGAAGCGGGTCACATGACATTGTATCATGCATGCAGAATAATGGCGGACGAAAACGTGATCGCTACGCTGACAAGCTGGGGGTTTGAGGACCTAATTCCTCAGTTTTCTGGTAAGTAGACAATATTATTATTAGCAATCTTTAGAGACCAGCATGCATGGGAATGAAACAAAAAATATAGCGCCAACAGGACTCTTTGACCAAGTGTAAATCTATGGAACCAGAGCTACAGTAGGCATGTAGGCCTATCTATAGCTTGCAATGGTAACGAAAAAAGATTTACACTTGGTCAAAGAGTCCTGTTGGCGCTATATTTTTGTTTCATTCCCATGCATGCTGGTCTCTAAAGATTGCTAATAATAATATTGTCTACTTACCAGAAACCTGAGGAATTAGGTCCTCAAACCCCCAAGCTTGTCAGCGTAGCGATCACGTTTTCGTCCGCCATTATTCTGCATGCATGATACATTGTCATGTGACCCGCTTCTTTCCTCCTTGTCGGCGTAAAATCTACGCGCGCATTGATTTAAAATTACTCGCAACTGGAGTCATGAATTCAAGAGACTCTGCTCGGGAGTAAATTAAACTCATTTGTTGATTAATTTGATTTAGCATGCAATAGTAGTTTTACTTTGGCGAGGAGTAACAGGAATTGCGAGCTTTTACTCGTCGTGGAGTACAAAATTACTCTTTCCGAGTCAAAATCCCGTGTACTCCGCTCAGTTTACTCCATTATTTTTACTGTGTAGTAAACGGGGGACTTTGCCTCCGAGATACTTGTCCCATAGTTATAGCAAGGAGTTACTATAATAACTCCTTGGTTATAGGGTCTCTGTATGTAGGCTACTCAGTAGTGCCAATTTGTGTGAAACGAATCACAGCTCATCATTCATTCAGGCATGCCTGACCGGTTTTGATAGCACCGAGTGTTCAATAGTAATCAATGATAGGCCTATTCCATACAAAAACAACGTTTTTTCGATTGGTATGGTTATTCAAGATATCATATTAAACATATCCACATAATTATTGTGGAGAGGAAATTTACTAGTTTAGTGTATTGGTACATCTAAGACTTTTGTTACTGATAACTGATTTTAAATTAGCTAATATCAAAGTACGAGGCAAAGAACCGCTTGTATTAGGCATATATTTATGGTGCACTTAAAAAATCGGCCGCAAATCGGATCATCCAATTTTAATAATAATATCTTGTAAAGCAATTAAATGCAACACTCACTCGCTAGATAATCCGCCAGCATTTAAGCCGAAGTAAATGGCTATTCCAATAGTGGCTGAGTAAGAAATGGCAAGAAAGCCTAGGATTAAGGCAAACCCAAGCTTGCGGTTCCTAAAAAAAACAAAGAAATAATAGTAGAAAAGGTAAAGTAAGTTACGGAAGCATCCATACATATTAATAATATTAAAATTTTCACTTTAAAGAAAAATAAGAAGGGGAAGCGTATATCTGAAATCGAAAACGGGACCAATTGTTTTGGTCTATGTTGGCTAATATGGGCTTATAATGTATTGGAGCATGGCGTTAGCTTACTTGTACAGGAGTATTAAGATCAGCGGTGATACCACAAAGAACTGCATATCATTAGCGAGGTACCAACTCCATGGCAGACACTGTTTTAGGTAGAAAACACAAACAGATTAAGCTAAGTCAATTGTCAATCTTTTAGAGAATTATTACATTGGACAAATCAGGCTATCATAGAGTGTGTTTCTAACTGGGCAACTTAATAGTCGATTATATACAGAAGGTTTGCGTGCACCCCCAGGACTCACCTAAAAACCAACTTGTTCGACATACTTTCATGGTCCTAAAACACATTCCGGATGTTACCGAAAATAATGTTGGTATGCTAAGTGGTTATTCAAGATGGCGTCCAAAATGGCCGCCCAAACTGGTCAAATCTCATAAAATGACATATAGCAATCAAAATGTATGGTGAAATGTATGCAGCGCAGTAGAAACAGCAACCCGATAAATCTTACCGCTAGTTTTGTGACCGGAAGTATACACGTACACGCTGGATGCTACGCATTGTGGCCCTTCGTTTACGACGAATTTCATGTTCATTTATTGTCCTTATGTTATTATATAAAATGTAGCATTAAAAGAAAAGGAATAACGGCAGCATTCTTTTTCAAATGGGGCGCCACTGTTGGTATAGCGAAAGGTAAAATGTCGTGGCCCATAGGTTAGAACGCTTGTAGCGGTATCTTTTCGAGAGTATAGACGGGGGAATTAAAAAAGATAATGGTATGACCGTTATTTCAAATAGCGTTAACTTTCCAGTGCCTCAGTAGAAACACGCTCATAGGGTCCCGTAACACTCCCGATCCGTCGCCGTCGGGAGTTGTATTATTAGGGAGCTTTCGATTTGGACGACGGACGCTTCTACGACGGTAAGATGACACCTCGAGTCATGTGCGCATGCGTCGACTTAGCAATCCGTCGGTCGTCCAATTTCTGGGACCTGTCGTCGACCTGTCTTAGGGAGCTTTCGATTTGCACGACGGATGAATCTAGGACGATTGAATGACACTTTGAGTCATGTGCACATGCGTCAATTTTGTCATCTGTTGGTCCTCTTAATGCTACAACGCGTAAAGGGACTAACAACCGTCGTGGTGACGACGGCAACGTTTTGTTTATCGTCGTAAAAGCGTCAGTCGTGCAATTCGAAAGCCGAAAACAGGTCCCAGAAATTGGACGACAGACGGAGTGCTAAGTCGACGCATGCGCACATGACTCGAGGTGTCATCTTACCGTCGTCGTAGTAATCGTCCGTCGTCCAAATCGAAAGCTCCCTATTATTTTCTTCGAGGGGGTTCATCTGAATGATATTTCCATGTTACGTATTTTGACCGATCGTCATTGTGTAGGCTAGGCCTACCATAACAGTTGTTTGCATCGGTTATATTAATTTTGGGATAGGAAAGTCCTATACTGACGTACGTAGCAGTACTGTACCCAGCTTTTGGAAACTGGGGGGGGGGGGGGGGGGGGGGGAGGGGGGGCACGACCATACTTGTACCGACTAAAGGTATGATTTACCGACAATCGTAAAACATGCAAGGGGGGGGGGGGGGGCCGTGGGATAGCGAAAGGTTGTCCACAAAATACGTAAATCTACCGACGGAGGCTCGAGTTTACCGACGGGCTTATTTCAGGGGGGCACCGGGCCTCTGGACCCCCTGGGTACGCCACTAGTACGTGTCCACCGTCGTCTGCTATAATTACGCAGACGACGGTGGACACGAACGGCCGTTAATTTTGAATTTCCGTTGGTTTCAATGTAACAATGGATTTTGATTATATAACCCCATACAATTCATCACACGTTGGAACTAAATTATTTCATCCTAAACTTCAGTGTCAGTATCATTTTTTGAATTTAAACCGTTGTTAAGCGTTCGTCCCATTCACTTGATCACTTAACTTCGTTCGCATATTTTAACCTGAATATTCGTGAATACGCCCGTGTCCAGCCTGGTCTGAATCACGCCTTATCGGTATAGCGCCACCAAGGCTATGCTGACCAAATTTTTATTTAAAAGTGGCTTCCGATCGGCAAGCTGAGTGGCACACCCCTGGGTTAGCCTTGAAAGACTATCGCTAAAGATCATTTTCGGAGAAAGTGGCCATTCTCGGTGTGAATGGGTTTCACGGTCAATCGGTATTATTTTAGGCTTACGGTTTTCGAATGACCGATAGTCTCAAAGAAAACAATGATCGATCGTCCAAAGATAGATCGTCGGGCGGGTATGAAAAGGTTATGAAAAGGTTTAATGTTATCAAAATAGTCTGTTATAAATAATAATAATAATATAATATTGAATGTCTTATTTTCGAGATTGCACTCGTAAACATATTGTATCACACTCAACGCCATTATAAACACCTAACAAAATGTTATTCTGCATGTCTCACCTGTCTTTCTATAGTTCCAGGAAATGGGAATAAGTTGTTTATGTAGAGTAAATTGGTCCACCATAAAAACTTGCATGGCAATCGATTGAAAGTGAAGCTGGCGTTCCAGAGAGGTCCCGTTCCTGTTAAGGGTAGCAAATGTTGGTGTATAAAAGTTCAGCTTGTGAAGCTATCGGAAAGAGAGAAATCCGTTTTCCCTTTCTTTATGTCTGAAAAAGGTGATTTTAACGCGTCTTCACCAGTTTGAAAGATTTTGAAGATGATACCAGCGTGGTAGGAATAAGTGAATCAAAATAAATGCCTATAAAATTGAGTGCAATCGACTACAATTGGTAATTATTGTCTTAATTACGCGTACTCAATACAATTGACTAAACTGTGGTATACGATGATAGTGAACGCTTTCAACCAATTTGCCGGACCGGAAAAGGTTGTTGCTACATGTGGACACCTGAGCGGGGGCCAAGCTTGGAGGCATCCAAAAATGCAACGGCTCCCGTAAAAGGGGAAAATAGCCTATATAGGCCCATGCAACGCAAGGCAAACTGTTGATCAGGTCACCCCGCCTTTACGAATTCCCTAATACCCTAAACAACAACCAAGGCAAATCAACAAACAACATAAAAGTCGAAACCAGTCAGAAGCACATGAATTTATTCAACGTTTACGTACACTGGCCTACTTTGGGAAATATAAATAATGAACAATCTAATGGTGAATTATTGTATTAACATGGTATCATTGGAAAGATGCGACTCATAGCTATCCATAGGTTCTTATCCAAAATCAAAAGCATAGAATATACATTAACACAAATCGAAGGAGGGGTTTTCAACTAAAACATCCTTCAGAAAGGAAAAAAATAGTTTAGGAGGACAAGGGTTAAAATATCGGCCATACTGTGCTTATTTTAAGGATATAGATGTGATGCATGGGCTGTATTCCAATTCAATCGTTTTCTGAAGTATAGCAGGACTATATAACTCGCATCGTATGCTTCAGACAAATTATAAAATGGTGGAACATTTTAACGTACCTAGAAACTTTGGCAGTGTCACGAACACGGCTATTACAAACATGTAGAGAGGAGTAATTCGCAAATATCGGTGCAGATAGAAATAACGCCATTTTAGTTTGCCCTCAGCTTTCGTCAATGCCTTCATGGTGTGATAAGTGACTAAAAGACCACTGTTATAGACATGGCGAAGAAAATTAGAACATTTTTATTGAAGAATATTAGGAATCAAATGAGAAACTCTGATCAGTAAAAGTAAATTATGATAGTTTCTTTACATTTCAGGGCGCACTGCAACCAGTACGTATGGCTCATACGTATAATCTTGGAATTCATTCTTACTACTTATTCCATGGTATAATCGACATTTACGTAAGGCTTATACGATTGGCACCATATTAATATTTTGCATCACCATTACAAGTACCAACAAAATTGAGCGGAGATCAACACAAATATTTCTATATTATGTACATTTTTTGTATTTGTCTTTCCAATTTCATAGGTACAGTGGTTTGTATGGTGATGCAAACTATTACTTTGATGAATAAGCGTATTTATAGGGTTCGACACGTAAAAGTCACTTATATACATATGAGCCATAAATAGTCTCACAGCGCGGCTTTAAAATATATACGCCTACTACAATAATATTAATTTACTCTCACCCCAAAATAGTAAATTGAACAACTAAATTTGAAATACATACATAGACACATAACCGGCTTTTCTAACGGCAACCTTCCAACTACTGAATGCAACAGACACTTTGGATTAAATGCATTTTTTTTCTATATACGCTTTATTCCGTAGTAGATAGACAGACTGGTTTGTATGTCTATAGCATCATGTCCGTGAATGTTTGTTGGATTCAGCAATCGCACGCGTCCTTTTCAATACGCATGTATAACAAAGTGTAGAAAAGAAATCTCGAGTGGCATGGTGTTTTCATATTCAGTTTGAAGATAGTTAAGGCTGCACTGTATACCATTTATTATGAACATACGCATACTTCACATATCAGTTGTATGACGCACTATACGACCCCCGGAAGAGGTGCGTCATGGGTGCGTCATTTACCACCACATTCTAGACGCAGGGTACGTCATGTGCAGCCTTTGGTCCGTCAAAATATTGACGAATGGACGAATGGGTGCGTCACTATCAGTCACGTTATCTGGATGCGTCACAGGGAACGTCATCATGCGTACAACAAAATACGAACATTATATTTTACATGTAGTCCCTTCTCACCACCAACCAGGCTTTATTTTGTAGATATTCGAGGGGCTGATTATGACGGAATTCGATTTGACGACACCAAACATAAGGGAAGATCCCCGTGAATCATAAAGTAGTTTCATTTTCAGTATTCATTGGCCACGTGTATTATCATGATTATGTAGAGCAAAACACACCCAGTCAAATAGCGGCACAAACACGTGTTTCTAAAGGTGTATGAAGTTGAATAAAGCCAGAAATGGTAAAAAATTGCAAAATAATTACGAAAATAACTTTAAACGAGTAAAATTTGTCAATCATTGTTTTTGTTGTTATTTTTTTCTACCGAGGATCTGAAAATATGTTACACTTTTTAAAAAGTATTGTCATATATATTGCAATCCAGTTCAGTAAACAATGATGTCTGACGGTGGGGTGCGTCATTTGAGAAGTCATGGTCCGTCAGAATCAATCAATAGTGCATTACAAAATTGACTGAGGGTACCGTCATTACGGTCATTGTATGGCAAAGGTCCATCACATTAGTAACACGGGTGCGTCATGGTACATGAGAAAGTGACGCACCTTGGTAAAGTGACATCCATTCCCGGGGGGCAACACTTTTTTTCGAGACGAAAGGACCAATTGGGGTCTCTGTGTGTGTTTGTAAAGCCAGGATTGACGGGGCTATCGATCGCACAGTGCAAATGGGTTGGGTCCAACAACATTGTGTGCGTTAACAATTGGTCCTTTTTCTCGTGCTGTGTATTGGAAATGAGACTTTTGAAAATGGGAAATTTTTCTTTACATGGTGCTAATCATGGTTTATCTTTGTTGTTAGGGGGCAAATTTGGTATCAAATTATGCCTAAAAGATTCATCTAAATGCCTATCTAGCCTGTTTGGTCAACAATTTTTTTTTTAATGTTACTCAAAATGACATACACAAAGTAGTATACTTTCTTTTGTTAAAAACCTTTATAATATTATGAATACCCGTCGTAAAAGCCTATCTCACAGTTGTATATAAACTTTCATCGTTGCACATTTTCTAATGATAGTTTTGTATCATAACAGCCACTGAAAGCAACATCTGTAGAGGAAACAAACTACCAATGCCTATATTGATCACCCGCGCTTTTCAAACGTATCAGTATTCCAATGTCCGTGGTTGCATTAACTCACCTGAGCATAAAGAATGTATCGACAGCATAGACTCCATTGAGGACGAATTGGAAGATGAAAGAACGTGTGTCCGTATCATACACGTGATTACGACTACCTTGAATATGAAAAGATATGTACATTTGAGTCAGATATGCGTTTTTTATCTGTCTGCTTGCAAAACTAATCCATGCGATTGCACGAGATTTTGCTATGCGTTCGTGGCACACGAATGCCTAGTCCGCCCGTTCCGTTGTTCGAGCCTTATGCGCGTCCTCGCTCTTTCTGTATTACTTCGCTGCTGTCAGAGGGTTCGCCAAATCGGAATTGATTTTTTCTTTCTCTGGTGTGAACAGTGACGTAACATTACCGGGGCAGCATGTACGCACGCGCAATGTATCTTCCGTCTTTTTACGCGAGTGAGTGTATATGTCAGCGCCCCGGGAGGACACGCGCATTTATCCACTGTGATCATTGAATGGCCCAGTGACGTCACTGTTCTCGTGGGAATGAAATAGACAGTAGAGATTTTCACTTTCCTCGACGTACAGTGATGTTACATCTGAAACTTCGCATGGGTACCAGAAAGATTGGGGTGCGTTGAGGAAGCTCCCCCACATTTATTTCAAAATAATCACCTTTGACAATTTAACCTATCGTCTTTAAATTCATTGTTTGGGGTTGTTGAAAAGGAATTATGAAAAGAAACATTAATTTACCAACATATCAGATCATTACCTATCAGAAAACACAATCTTTTATAATATATAACAATCTTGATTTACCGAGAAGTCGTACACTTGCTGGTATGATCCATACATGGCCAAGGATGACCCAAAACATGCTTATCACACGCATGCCGTTGAGGGCGCACAACATGCCTGGTGTTTCCGTCGTGTCGAAAATCTTTGGAAGGTTATGTAGGACAGAGAAGCACATTAAAATTTGGCCTCCCATACCTGTCAAGTAAAATAAAATTGTTGGTGTAAGAAAACATGATCCCATCTATAAGAAAAGGATGTAGCCTGAAGGATAGACTGAATCCTTCCCGTCTTCACAATTTACACACGGCCCCTACGAAGGTGCTCACAGGTGATAATCTCATTAATGAACATGAGCTTATTTCCACACCATCACACCGCAATACGCTGGTAGTTTTACGCGTGACGCGACAGGTCTCGTGATTGAAATCGCACGGCGCGACGTGACTATCGTTCGACGCAACTCAATTTGAATTGAACCAATCATGTGGTTTGTCTGTTACTGATGGGCACAAATCTTTGCTCAGTGTTTGTGGAACTCTACAAGAAACCGCACGCTTTTTTGCCGTGTTTGTTTCCTCTCGATTTGGTCCTCCATTTTTTAAGATGGCGGCCAAATAAAATAGACATGAGGACTCAGTCAGGGTGAGTGACTAAACAATAGAATAAACAATGATACATTGCCTTTAATACTTCGACTAAGGTCCGTGAGCTTTGATACCAACACACTTTAACTTCAAATCTTTTCTTTTACCTTATATGAAAAGTCTTGTTCATTCGAATGATTTTGTCTTTAATAGCGCTTGGTCTTTCTTTATACCAACACAAGTACAAACATCCCACGCATGACGTCACAATGACGCCACGAAGCATGGCCGACCTCAAAATGCCGTTGTATTCGTATGTACAGTGAAATATAGGCCAACATTGAAATTCTCGCCAAAAAGTTCAAAATATCGGAATTTCATCCGTTTTTGCTTATAAGTGAGGGAAATGATGTTTCTAATAGATACTAAAAGATTCAGGATCATACAATCAAGATATTTTTTTTTCAAAATGGCGATTTGAAATGTTTGTAAGGTACCCTCGGACTTTGACGGTTCACCCTACCCCCGGGTAAGGTGATAACCTCATGTTTTCCCCCGTCAAAATGAGCGCAAGGGATGTAAAAGAGATCATCCAGGCGCCCTAGGTCACTGTCATTTGCATTAAAGTGCAATCTGCGAAAATTCTTAGGGGGGAGGGGGATAGTAACTACCCCCTAGGAGGACGAGGGCTAAACGAGTTTTATTTTAGTAGGATAGCTTATTGTGAGCATGCTATCAAACAGGTTGATCTTTGGATACATCAACTTCTTGACAATTGTTCTAGAATATAAAGTTAGAATATAACAATTTATACTAGTACTCGATAAAATTATCGAGATTGTAACGAGACTGAATTGAGAAATAATATCGAGACCTGTATCGAGTAGCAAGGGATTATCTATCGAGCAGCATAGTATCCGTTGCCTAAATATAACGAAATTCCATGGGGTATACTCTTAGAAAAAAGGGTGCTTCAGGGGTTCTTGGCTGTCCCGTATATGGAACCTCAGGGTTAAAGGTTCTTTTAGTTTAAAGAACCCCCAAAACTTCTGTAGAGAACCTTTAGAGGTTCTAAAGACGCATTTGTTGTTCTTTTTGAACCTTTAAAGGTTCTTTGTGGAACCTATAAAGGTTTTAAAAAGGGTTCCATACGGGACAGCCAAGAACCTCTGAAGCACCCTTTTTTCCAAGAGTGAATTACTATTAGGGGTCGTTTCCATAAACTCTATCACAGCTTTCCCCAACTTTACTGGGGAAAGCGGTGCGTATAATTGGAGTCCATTCATCGCACAGCTTTCCCCAGTAACGCTGGGGAAAGCTGTGATAGAGTTTATGGAAACGACCCCTTAGTGAATACTGGCATGGTCCTCATATCGATCCCGATATCAAGCGCCAATATCTATTTTATCGAGCTTCAACTTGATAAAATAACGAGACCAAAACGTATCGAGTCTCGATGCAGTCTTGATAATTTTATCGAGTATAATGGATCTGTTCCTTGTAACTACCACTGCATTTTGGCTCCTTAGATTTTTCATTCGAATATGTCTGGTCACCTTCTTCCACAATACTCATACCGTTTCGTTGATCATCGTCATTATCCTCGTTTGTAACTTTTACGTTGCCGTTTTCGCCCTATTTGAATAAAAAAACCATATTGGATATCGGTAGTAGGCCTACAGTATGGCGGTGACGCAATATGTGTTCGTGGCATGGGTTGAGTGAAATTAGTTGATTTGTTAATAAATCATTTTATTTGGTGAATTTTGCTTTATTCTGGAATAAAGTGACTTTTAATCAATTCATGTATGAAAACAAATGCTGGCGGCTATGTATACATTACCAGTTCCCGTGGTAAATTCACACACTTTGACTACAGTACTATTTCAGTAAAAGCATTATCTTCCAATTGCGATGCAAATGAGGCGGTATTAAGATAATAATAATAATATAATAATAATATTTACTCGGATTTATAACGCGCACCTATCCTTTTCGGACGCTCCAGGCGCGATTGCCATTATTATTACGCTGTTGGTAGGAATTTCGCTTCCCCCTGGACCCCTCCCCTTGGGTACACCACTGGTAAGCTATGGTCAAATGGTCGGGTGTAGCTTGTAAGCTCGGGTCAAATGTTACCAGGATTGATACTAGGGCATACATCCTATGCTCTGATTGAATTTCTGATTGATTTTCTGATTGATTCTCTGATGGATTTACTGAATATCCGAACAGATTTACCAACCGGAATGATCACTGATCAATTGGGTGGATTTGGGCAAAGTTTTCACCTAGCCACCGGAACAAACTATCTCTGTCGTGTACCCGTATTCACATTAATTGCAGTTTGGTACAAGCTAGTGTATGTGTAACAAATTAATATAATAATAATTCGTTTAATCATTCAACGAATCGATATGGTTAAGGTTGGAAGCTAATCATACAGCGAATCAATCAGAGCATACAGGATGTTCGCTCGGCCTCTATTTATATCAATCAGGGCATTTCTATTCTATGAATTACGACTGTGTGCCCTTGATTCCGGCATTACCAAGGACGAGCTACGACCTTATGCCCGGCCTTGATTCCGACATTACAGAGGACAAGCAACAACCTTACGCTCTTGGTTCCGACTTTACCTAGGGCGAGCTACGACCATACGAGCTACGATACGAGCTTACACCCTTGATGACTTTACCGAGGACGAGCTCCGACCATACGCTCTAGATTACAACTTGATCGAGGATGAGCTACGGCCTTACGACCTTCAAGTTATGATCCTAATCCCGCCTCATATAGAGCGTGTTTCTGCTGGGGAAAAAACCGCTAATAAACGCTAAGTTTGCCCAGTAGAAACAGGCAGAACCCGGCAATAATCGGTCTTTTTGGTAATCCCAAAAACCTTCACAAACCAGGTTTGGAACCGGCAATAAACCCAATAGAAACAGAAAGGCGATTCTTAGCGGTTTGCGCCGTGAACCGTGTCAAGCTGGGTTATACACATTATTGTGAAGCAATCTTTTTTCAGGTGCGGTGGCATTGTTTGGTTTACAAAAGGTCAAATGTCGTGGCCCATCGACTAGGATCAATGCACTTAGCGGTAACTTTTCGCGAGTAGAAACAGGGGGGGATTAACAACAGACCGATTGAAACTTAGAGCGTGTTTCTGCTGGGGCACTGCAACAAGTAAACGCTAATAAACGCTAAGTTTCAATCGGTCAGTTTTTAATCCCCCTGTTTCTACTCGCGAAAAGTTACCGCTAAGTTTATCGATCCTAGTCGATGGGCCACGACATTTGACCTTTTGTAATACCAAACAATGCCACTGCACCTGAAAAAGATTGCTTCACAATAATGTGTATAACCCAGCGTGACACGGTTCACGGCGCAAACCGCTAAGAATCGCCTTTCTGTTTCTATTGGGTTTATTGCCGATTATTGCTGGTTCCAAACCTGGTTTGTGAAGGTTTTGGGGATTACCAAAAATACGGATTATTGCCGGGTTCTGCCTGTTTCTACTGGGCAAACTTACCGTTTATTAGCGATTTCTTCCCCAGCAGAAACACGCTCTTAGCGTTTATTAGCGTTTACTTTTTGCAGTGCCCCAGCAGAAACACGCTCATAGAGGCAGGCAGTGATTTAGAATCCAGTCATTGATACATTTGGTTTTATGCATCTCATGCAATCGTCCAATTGATTGATTCGATCTTTATTTAACACAAGAAGGATTTAAATCCTAAGAAATGATGATCCGGCCATGTGTCACTTGCCCGGCCCGGTAGTTTAAGCTTCATACATGAAAGCATGATATTTCCAGGTGAATTGCTTAATCTTAAGGGGGGTGTGGACTCTCAGGTACAGCCTCCGTAAAACTGCCGTAGGTTCTTTATTATTCATTTAATCTATATAAAAGTATACATTTTCTTGAAGGAAAAGGTTCAATGAAGCCAACCATGAACATGACATTGACCATTTTGGAAAAAAATATAAAAAACATGTTTTTTGACCCATTTTAGGTTCGTGCACGATAACTCAAAATATATTTTGTCAAATTTTGTCATACTAGTTTTATTACATCCTAATAAAATTCCCTAGGAGGCGCTTTTTTATAATTATCTTATTTATTTTTTGAATTATAGACCAAAAAGTGCCAAAAAAATGATTTTTTAACCAAAAATGTGATTTTCACGATTTTGGCGGTAAAAAATCAGGTTTCTTGGCACTTTTTGGTCTATAATTCAAAAAATAAATAAGATAAAAAAACCCCTTAATGATGCCGTAACGTAATCGTCATGATTGATCCGTTGTGGTTCCTCTGATGTTATAGGTCCAAATTTTGAACCAAGCAGGCTAAGCAGCCAATATTCATGAATCTATTATAGACGTTGGAGCGATTAATCACGAATAGTTTTGATTCGTGAATACTCACTGGTTGCGTAGTCAGTGGACAAGAATTAAATCAATTTCGTTACATCAGTACTGGATGATTGATTATCGGAATCAAATAATTACCAGCCTATTTTCGATATCCATTATATATTTAAATTCTTACAAATAATACTTATTTCGAAGCGAACATTCCAAAATTGTAACACTAACTATTGACTATTGAGAAAGCAAACTTTTTAAAATCACAAACAGTTTATCTCATCGTACCTTAATATTAGACGTCAATAACCATCACATTTAATATTTTTAAATCCCATTTCGCACACACATACGCAAATCACTGACTTTTACCTGGCTGCTTTTGCCGCCTTTTCGACGTGATAAAAACATTACTACAAGGTGATACAGCGTCCCGGCAGACAACAACACACCTAACACACAACATGTAACTCTACAAAACAAAATGAGAAATAAAATGGATGATACAAGTGGCATTATTAAAGTTAAAGACCCTAATAAACAGAGTTCCTCATGAACATGAGTTGCTTTGAATAGACAACCATATCATCCTGGATTTCAGTGCTTTATTAATACTTTTTCATAAACGGCCTATTTTATCTGCAATATTTAGCTGTTGGACTCTTCTTTCCCATATGATAACAAACAATTTCTTTTCTTCTATTGATTTTTTTTTAAAACTTGAAACAACAGAAGGACATTTACAGATACAGAAATACAGAGTAATGCAAATGCATATAAACACTTCATAATAATATTTATCGAATTTAATAATTGGCGCATTGACGTCAAAAGAGGGCCGTGCTAGTCAACTGAGCATGCTCTGAGCAATTAGTGCTCCGAAAACGAGGCTAACGATGTAGCGAGTCGAGAGTGGTGTAGTTTTTTAATGAACTTTTCACTAATCATAAACAATTCTTCATATTTCTGAGCTGTTCAATAATTATTTGACCTTATTACATTCGTGAAATAAACTTGAACGTATAAACTATGTATTCCACTGGTTTGAAATGAAATGTTTTCTGGTGACCGACGATATTTAGGAAAATGTAGTAGTTCACAGTTCATTACATTGCAGTAAAAGTACGAGATTGTATGTTTATCGAGTATGTTTCCCTCTTTAGACATGAAATCGTCAATTATGAATAACGTCTATAGAGGGATGATTGAAGCTCTTGAAATGTTGTATGGAACTGATACTACATGTATCAGTGTTGTATCAGTGTTATATGTTGTATGGAACTGATACTACATGTACATGTGCGTTTGTTTCGCCCACACGCAGGCGCGTACGCAGGATTTTTTCAATGGGTAAGTTTTGAGCGTTGGCGCGGGAGGGAGGGGGGGGGGGGGGGGGCACATATACACCATCGTGTAATCGTAGCGAGCTGAGCATCTGGCGGCGTGGGGAGAACATTTTGAATTTAGACGCGCTCTGAGAGGGTGTTTCTAAGGTATTTCAGACCTAGTTATTAAACATTTCCCTATGCATTTCAGGCATTTTTAAATTGTTTTTTTTTGTTCCTATAATGACCGCTGGAAATTGCATTCAGGTGGGTGTCAAGAGGTGGTGTGGGTATACCCACCTATATGGGCATGAAGTGTGTGTTTGGATATCTAAGCCGTTTCAACATGTTCAAGGCTCACAAAGTTTATTGTTGTTATTCACCTCTATGGTGCATGTGTGATGCGGTTGCAGTCGCAAGACAGAATGAAACAAAAAGTCGCGGTGAGAACCCCAAGTCAAAATGATAGCGGGAAAATGCCTCGTGACTGGGACGCGGCGGAAGTGAACCCGACGGGGTTAACGGCTCAACTTCCTTACAACAACTTAGTTTTCCTTGTATGCACGGCAGAAAACTTTATTATAATTATTTTCCTTTATAGTAAGAAAGATATGACATTTTGCCCGTCATTTTGCTTAAATATAGATGGGTGTCAAAGGTGTCTAAGTCAAAGTAAAAATATTTGAAACAGATTAATTTAATACACACATTCACCGATGCGATTGATGTAAGGACGATTCAACCTACGTTTCATTAATGGCCATACGTAGCGTTCATAATTTTTAATTATTGGTGATTGATTACCGCGTTATCGTAACTTAACAACTAGCCGAATTGGAAGAAATAAGTTCAATTACAGCCGACTGTACTTTTTCAATATGAGAGAGTTTCTCTTTTTAAGCTACTCCACTCTTTTTCCTATACATTTTGAATATAACAGCTGGCAGGTTTTACCCAGATCTGAACACATGGATTATAAGATTTGTATCATATTTATGTAGGAATAATCCTTTTTCAATTCAATTCAATTTATTATAAAATAACATCGTGGCCAAAGGCCAAATTGCGCATTTTTTACAATATAATAAAACATATCATAGTAATATTATCATCAAAAATACATATAAATACATGATACTTTCGACTCCGAGCTTTAATACTGCGACTGCGAACTTTAACTTCGAAAAGTGTTTACACTCTTATACATGTGTAAGTATGTAAACAATTTTTCGTAGTTGGTGAAATTTCCAAAAAGCAATACACAATTGCACGCCATTATAATAACTAGTTACGAAAAAGCTCGGAGTTTGTTTAGCCTACACCATGTATATTCAATTGTATATGACACATTCTAAACCCCAAAATAATATCACTGATTTAAATGAGTATTTTGTCTCACTCTAGCTCTGAACATGGTATATGCAATAGGTGACAGCAAGTAATTATTTCCGCTAGGTCAACGTTATACATCGGGGCTACTGAGGTTGAATAAATACGATTATCGTAACTCGATAAACACGTAACACGATAAACCTGTGTTTATAATTTTTTCCTTCATTTACAAAATAACGAAAAGCAATTGATTTGATATAAAAATCTGTCTTACAGATAGATAGACTGACGTGTATCGCAAGTTCAAGGTCAATAATTCGATCATTACGTTCCATCGTCCAGTATAGTTTGAGCTAAGTTTCAAATATTGTCTGACCATGGTCTGACATATTGAATTGGCTATCATGCTAGTATTTGTGTGTGAACATAGTGTGAATGGGGGTGATTCACCCTGGACCAACTGTCTAGACGACCCGAAAAGGCACTTGCTGAAACCACGCTGCAATACTCCTGCTATTGGCATAATATGTCGGTCTTTAGCCCCATTGGGCTACATTTTAAACTAAAATCTGCTATATAATTGTGGTTTTTTTTTTAAATTTGAACTTTATGTTTGAAAAAATCTGAAATTACTCTAGTTTTTAAACAAATTCAAATTGAAAAGTCGCGTGTTGGGCTAAAAAAATTCCACCTGAAGAATTGTTCAATTCAACACATTGACCGCACGCTGGGAAGACCCTGAGACAGTCTGTCTACAATCTAGCCACATGAATTGACACACGCGGTGACTTTGGGCTACATTGGGCTAAGTTTGTAAACTAAAATCTGATCCAGGGACAATATATTGTGACTTTTTTCGAATTTTGAACTTTTGAATTTAACCAAATTTGAAATAGTACTAATCCCAATGACAAATTGAAGTTAAAGTGTGAATTTCTCACACAACAACTTTCAAAAGTAAGACTTTGGGCTTCTTTCCACCCAAACAATTATCCAATTTAATTGAATCTAAATAAACTTGTGTATGAGTAAACTTTTGAACATTTTCTGTCAGAATACTTTTAGCTAATTTCGTTAATATCCTATGGAATTCACTCGTTCGACCAGCAAACAATATGAACATTATTCATTTATGAACATTAACACAAGAAAAACAGTAACAACTGTAATAATAACGTTTCTAAAGTCCCCACTACCATGCTAGTTCCAAGTTCTTCCACAATGGACAAAACCAGGATACCACCCCTGGCGCGACGGGCCTTGAGCCGTGCTTCTAGTAGCCGGGCTAGAAAATACACAGGCGTGGTGCAATAAATCAAATAAATCAGCCAAAGAAAGTCACGATATATTACCCCGGATACCAGGGGATATCCGTGGTCAAAAACATCTCAGAATATAAAGGGAACGGAACCGTAAAGGATGAATTATGAATTAAAAATATCGGGGTTGCCACATCAATGATCTTTTTTCTGATCCTCACTTACATGACGCCTATTGTGGCTCCATCCAATGGCTGGGGGTGCTCACAGAACACGTAGGCTGAGCGCCATTCAAGATGTAACGCCGCTTTTACTATGAATAAAAGGTTGATAATTAATATGTTGATGATTTATGGTCGAAAAATAATGTTAACTAATGTAATAACACTTTCTGCCAACATCAGCGAAGCTAAAGCCAAATAGCCTATATTATAAATACAGTGCTTGAAAATAACTTACCAGGTATTGAATATGCTTATAACTCATAAATTATGGAATAAATTCTCCTCTTTTTATTTGAGACGAACTATACTCCTTAAGGGGTCTGTGAACTCTCAGCATAGCCTCCGTAAAACTGCCGTAACTTCTTCATTATTAATTTAATCTATATAAAAGTATACATTTTCTTGAAGCAAAGGGTTCATTGAATCCAACTATGAACATGAAATTGACGATTCTGGAGAATTTTTTTTAAAAATACGTTTTTTTACCCATTTTAGGCTTGCAAAGTTAACTCAAAATATATTTTGTCAAATTTTGTTGTTCTAGTTTTATTATAATCCTAATATAATTCTCTAGGAATGGTTTTTGTTGTTGTTTTGAATATCATGTGTAGTTTAGTTATTTTATTTTTAGCTATACCTACTTTTAGGTCACCCTGAATCTCTTCTCGATATTTGATGATGAATGTTGAATAACTTTCGTTTTTGAAGAAACGAACCATAAACACACTTGTGAAAGACCAACATGGTCGAGTAATAGCCCTATACTGAATGAAAGCCAGACTTTAGCCAATTTAATGGATCGTTGATACGGGAAAATTAAATCTGCGAAATATTATGTAAAGTTTAGACTTAGGCTACAGTGTGCTTTTCCAAAAAAATGCAATAATTAATCTTAATCATAATACAATTTTGGTGATATCCGACTTGACATGCTAAAATGATATGATTTTTGAGACAAAGGTTTTCAAATGACTTACATATCGACATAAAGACATACATATCTGTTGTAGTGCAAGCAGCAGGCACGCATTGTCCGAAGGCGTAATCCACCTTGAATAACGAAATAACATTAAAATAATTACATAATATTGATAGCACACCCCACCAACATGACCATGACCGCAGTTAAACATCCTTGCGAATAGCTAATGGATCTACCGCACATGATCTCCTGGCCACAGTTCGACATACGTGGGCGCACTTCGATCAGGCTGCGCACGCATGCTTGAACTCACAAAATACTGCAAACAAACAACACCAAAGCGCCTGATTGGTCAAATTTAAACTGAAGCATTTTAACGATCGTCACGCTGCGCCGTAACCACCAACGCAGTTGTCCCGTTGCGCCGTAACTACCGACGCAGTGGGGCGTGGTGATGCGTGAATAAGCTCATGTTTATTCACGATTTTTCAGTTCTCACGTTTGAGCACCAACTAATCAGAGCCGTGAGGTCGAGATTACGTAGTGCGCACCACGGATACCGTTGTACCGTTTTGAAATGAGCTCGCGTACTTTACGCGAGCTCAACCTCATGTGACGTGGGTCCATTGCGCATACTTGAAAGCGCACTGAATTCCGGTGATCAATCAGCCATACACTTCATTTTGTTCATGACTTTGTCATTCTTTAACCTCCAAATATGATAGAATTCTTACGTAAAACACCCCTTATAATTTCAAGATTTTAATTGAGTATTTTAAAAGAGACTGTTATCCTTATAATAAACGAGTTCTCTCATTAGGCCTAATAATTATAAATCACAATTTTACCACATTTTAATTAATATCCGAGCTCTTAAGTGTTATGCTCCAGAACTGTAAAGTTCGGTTCTTACCCCGTCTTTCCAGCTTGTGCTCACCAAACAATACTCGGCATCGAATGGCGTATCGTCATCTTTCGCCTTAACGTCTCTACATTCATCAAATAATCCATAATCACCTCGGGTACCTGTTATTTCCAAGCTGGCAGACGACACCGCACCGCTAGAATGTACAACTGAAATAAAATTACATCAAAGTTCCACGTTTTTTATACATCAAAGGAGTGTTCATTCGCTTGTGGTAGTACGTGGCGTATGGTCGATTTTGTGATCTATAATCTATTGTTCCTTGGGCCCTAAATAAATTCAAAATATGGGAAAGAACAAGAAATTTTCTCTCACACATTTTGATACCTCATTTGTTACAATAGCACAAATATTGATGAAGCTGTGTCCATTTGAATACGAAATGATGCAGTTCCCATTGTTGCACTTAGCCCTATGGCCATGTGTTTTGAACTGACCACCCAAAAAGGGTGGCGGCGTTGCATTTTTGGTGACGAATCATCCATCTCTCTCTATTAACTCAACAACTATATGTGGTAGAGCTATGGTTTAGGTGTCATTTGAAAGCTTATTTATCTAGCTACACCGTGTGAATAAATCAGGTATTTCTATAACTGTTTGGCTGAGATATGATTGATTATACTTCGAAAGTCAGGGGTGGCGGCGGTGGCGGTGGCGGCGGTGGCGTCGTGTACAATCTCTATGGGGAATATATAAAATGTTCCCAATTCTACGTTCAAATTACAATAACTCCTCATTTTTGTATGGTACAACCATGATTTTGCTCTCATTTTATCGATTGTTTTATATTCTATAAGTTTCTGTTTCAACAAACGTGTCAACTCTTACGTAACAGTTGTAATCACGAATCGATTGCATTGTCTTTGACTTTTTCCCTATTCACTACACAGTAAACTTGCCCTAATTCATCGGTTTTACATACATGACTATAACAACAAAATTATTCAACCGATTATAGCAAAATTATACATTTTTGGAAAGCTCTCGAATAGGGGAATTCAGAAATCTTGCTTAAAATAGGATAGGGTGAATAGCCAAAAAAATATATGTGTAAACTTTAATAAATTTGAAATGTTAACGTTTGTGCTCATTTACTTCCCGATATAGTATATTTCAACAAGTTACACTTGACAACCATTATGTTCTGATGGGTAAATTGCATGAGGAACTAATATGCACAGTAAAATGATGATTGGGATAGGAATAAAAAAAATATTGAGCTTTAATCAAAATATGAAAAAAATCGATATTTTTTGAACATTCTTAATCACAACATGTTACCATTAGGTCTTATGCAAATTCCAATCGCATATTTAGATTCCTTGTGAGATTACCGTTCAGAAAATATATACTTTTATGGGGTAGAACAAGTAGTTATTGCGATATGCTAATTCGAATCTCAGATGGTGTAAAATGTACAAATCTGGACATGCAACGGGAAGGGTGGCGAGTTCAAAACACATAGCCCTATACCCATATGAATAGATCGTAAACAAAACAGTAAAGTGATTAAAATCACACATGATACTGATGGATTTGTGGTTAATTTTGACAATACTTTTAATTTCATTTTTGTTTTGATTAAACAAAGCCCATGAGCAAAACAAACCTTGCTTATCATCCTTATCATTTGCGTATGTGAACTTATTCTTTATTTCATGGGTATAGGGTTAAGTGCAACAATGAATTCTGCATCATTTTGTATTCAAATGAACACTGCTTCATCAATATTGGTGCTATTGTGACAAACGAGGTGTCAAAATGCGCAGGAGAGAATTCCCGTTCTTGCCCATATTTTGAATTTATTTAGGGTCTTAGGAATTAAACACAGGGTGTCTCGAAAAAAGTGGTTACTTTCTTTTGTGCGGAGTTTATTATTTGATTCAATACATAGACAGCAGTTTACCCCGCTAAGGTTTTTTTTCTGACGCATCAACATGCTGGAATAAAAGGTCAAATAACTGATAATATGGGAGGCCTATTGTAACAAACAATTGCGATATTTATGGTAGCATTCTTTATCCATCAACAACAAACCAAGCTCGACGCGCAATTGCCGCGTACAATGAACATGATGAATACCGACCGGAAAGTAGTGCGTCATTACCAGACCTACCTAGATATGACCGGTCATTGACAGCTACAGGCTGTCCCAAAATGATTAGTACCCACCGATGCCTAAAGTTCAATACATTTTGTCATCATCAAATTCAATTAAATTAGATCCGTTGTTTTTTCTATCATATTTGATATACTGTACCCTTTCATTAGATTTTTTGAAGTGACACTCCATTGTGTAAGACTTTTAACATATGGTGATTTCACCTTTTTGGCAAAGTGCAAAAAAATGTGTTTTTAAACAGCTTGTTTGAAAGAAACTAATACATTCTCTTAATCTCTTGTCTGCTAATATCTTTGGTTCCTTTCTATTTTAAACTGCTGTTGTATCATATTGTTGTTTAAACCATTAATACTTCTTTATTTTGATTCAATTTGAGTAAAAATGGATCGTCACGCATGAGCGACCCCAAGCTGTTTGTTTCTATAATGAGCTAGTTTTGAGGCTAAACTTGAGGGACATTTGAATAAAGACGTAATCATGGGTAATTAGCAGTGGCTTTGACTTCTTTTTCATATTGGGGATGCAATTCGCTACAAACTTGGTAAACATATAATAGTCCCTTAGTGTTTAACCTCACGAAATCCATTCTCCAATGTGAAAATGAAATCTAAGCCACTGGTGATTCACCAAATACCACTTAATTTAGAAGTCCTTAAACACTTGTCAAATAAAACAATGCATGGGGTCACTCAAGTGTGACAAACTTCTGTTACCCGTTAAATTGAATTACGGAGAAGAATTATTAATGATTTGAACACCCATAACTAATATCAGTTACAACAGAAAGACACACAAGATTATAATGAGTAGACAAGAGATTATGAGAATACACACGTTTCTTTCAAACAAGCTGTAATCAGGTAATAGCTACAGGGTGACCCAGAAAATGTTGAACCCAAAAATCACAAAATTCAATTTTTTTTTACCATTAAAATAACAAAATATTGCATAACTCGTTCACCAGCTATGTGCACCATACATCTAACTTTCAGAAACATTTTAGATCATAAAAATAGGCCACACGAAACAGAGTATCTCATTAATATTCATTTATTATGTAAATCAATGTTATTATTATATAAGAGACTTTGAAAACAAAAACTGAAGTCCCCTTGACTTCATTTGAAAATGTTAATTTGATAAATACAGATCAAAAGAAAAGATTACTTAACTCACCGTACTTAGAACAGAATTAAGTTTCATATTTGAACCAAGTTACAATTTTTTCACTTTTACAAAAGAGCGAAAACACCCCTGTCACACAACCAAGTGTATCTTTAGTTTGGTAAGGCCAATTTACATGATCTAAAGTTCTCCAGAAAGCTGGATAAATTGTTTACATAACTATTGAAGACAAAATGCCATATTTATTTATTTTAAATTTATTTTTATTTTTTAAGTTTGTGATTTTTGGGTTTAACATTTTCTGGGTCACCCTGTAGCACACACATTTTTAGCACTTTGCCAAAAAGGTGAAATCACCATGTTTTACATAATGGAGTGTATCTTGAGTTTGATAAATCCGATATTCATGATCTAAAATTCTAATAAAATAGTACAGTATGACAAAGATGATGTAAAAACAACGGACCTAATCCCATCGATTTTGATGATGACAAAAAATATTGAACTTTGGGCATATAATCATTTTAGGACAGCCTGAATAATATTATGGCCTCACACAATTACCATTTACACGTGAATGGTGGAAATGCATGTATAGGTGATTTTACAAAACTCCCTATTCCAACGTTTGTAATTTGAATCATTTACCCCACCGCAAAGTTCACCATTTTAAAAAGTATACAAACCCTTACAAAAGAATTGTGCTACGTTTTATTAACCTACAATATAAATAGTTTATAAAAAATAATTTTAATACATTAAAGTTTGAAGTTTCTATCACTCATTGCGCAATAATAACCTCTAAAAGCTTCTGCATTCTTTTAGATGATTTTACAAAGTCCGGTAAAATCGATATAAAAAATAAAATGAACTTTTACTGAATTGATGCAAATTACCTTTAACAGCGTATGGTTTGGCGTCATAATAATCTTCCACGACCATCATGGTCTCGTTCAGACACTGGGGAGATATATATGCTAAACCTTCTAGACCAGGTGGAAATGCCGGAGAACCAGGTGCGGACGTCGAATTCCCGGTTCCATCATCTTCAGGGTTCCAGTCTTGCAATTCCTCCCATATGCCAAAGATAGTGCCGTAAATATCACCAACGAAGTTGGAACGCGTTTCGTTCACAGCTAGCCTTCCGTCTTCTCCTCCGAATACGGTCCAATCTATCCGTACGGCTGAGATCGGGTGAGTTGTAATCATAAAAACGGTGATGCCGAAGTAAATAGCACATTTACAAATATCCATGTTGAAATACAACTGCAAACTTTTCAAAATTACAATTATCGCGAGATACTGTCAATTGCCAAATTAGCTTTATAAGTATGCGTGCGTTCTTCAAGTAGAGATCAGTTGTAATGACCCGGTGTTAAAATATTTGCCTTTTTTAGAATTCACCCATTATTCTCGACACGCTTGCTTGATTGCATTAGTGATTACAAGCGTAGCAAGATTCGTAGCTATCTTGTTACTATATTGGTACGTAACTTACATACGTAAAATACAGTGAAATGACTGTATATAAAGAGCTTTTTGCTAACTGGAATGTGTAAAAAGCATATCTACTCTCTTAATGTAAAAGAGTGAACATGTCACTCGTTGTTCAGAGTGAAGTCATTGTCACTCGAAAAGAGTGATTTTTCACTCGGTGTCGAGTGACTTTTCACTCTGTGCGATTGATGAGTTCAGAGTGAAATTATTGTCACTCGAAAAGAGTGATTTTCACTCTGTGTCGAGTGACTTTTCACTCTGTGCGAGTGATCAGTTGTACCAGATTTAAATGAGAGCCGGAACACAGTCAAATAGAAAAGTATTTAAAAACTCAAAATATTCTTTATTTTATTAATTTTACACATTATTGAAGTGATATATGAAAGTGATTAAGTAATTAAAATGTTCCATTATTGTTCACTCTCAATGAGGGAGAATTTCACTCTAAATGAGTGAAATTCACTCCTTATATATTCACTCTTTTTCACTCCAATGGAGTGATCACTGTATGCACTCTTCGAGAAGTGAACATTCACTCGTTTCTGGAGTGAACAAAATTCACTCTGTTTTTGGAGTGAAAATGGTTCTACTCTTTCAATGAGTGACTTTCACTCTATTAGAGTGATTACTGTAGGCAATCCTTTGAAGAGTGAACATTCACTCCATTAGAGTGGAATTTCACTCTTTTACATTTATAGAGTAACAACTTTGACATACACACGAAATGTTCTGAGAACCATGCATCAATGTATCTCTATTTTTACAAACGTGACTGTATGATTAAAACCCGCCCACCGAAGAGTGTTTTGGGCCGGCCACGCTAAGTGCGATCGTCCGTGGATTAATATTTGATATTAGTTCATATAAATAATGTATTTCGTATGAAATAGTAATTGACATCTGTTGAGACATTTTAGAGGGAATTCAAAAATGGTAATGACAAAAAAAGAAGAAGTTTGATTGGCCTAACCCGACCGACCCTAAAAATAAAAATAACAATAAATAATTTTTTAATATTTTTTTTAAATATATAAAAATTGAACGAAGTTTTTTATTACTTTGTTCAATTTTTATACTTTAAAAAGTATCTGACTGTTTGCTCTCATTTTTGGCCATTTTAAGTCCCCCAAAGCAGGTGATTTAAAAAAATAAAATCCCGACCGACCTACCCTATTTGTTTTTGTCATGTTGGGCCGATCAAACACCTTTTTTTTAAGGCCTTACCAATCATCATCAGTTATCGATTAAATTAGTGACAATTCACATTCTTGACCATATCAAAAGAAACTAACGGACCTATTGAAATATTATAGCTGTCCAATATAGCGTATCCAATAGGAAGCGTCATATACACTTAAGAATAACGTTAATATTGGGTAGGGCGAGGTATCTACACGATCACCGGATAACGACATCTTACACGCGGGTCAAATTGTAATCCCTTTGATTATGTGTATGGGTTGTAATAAAGTTGTGCAAGGGAATGTTGCAACACATTTTCCAGACAGATCCATCATTAGATTAAACTATTATCAAGATTATATACCGATCTTGTATCTATCTTGTGATAAGGACTTGTTCAAGTACTTATTGGATTCATCTAACCCCTGATTTCAGGTAATAGCGTTATATCGATCGATCAATAGGCTTATTAAAAAATCGCCTCCCATATTCCGTTTGATCGAGCGAACCTTCTTTAAAAGGTTCGTAACCTGGTTGGTTGTCAGTTAGTTTATTGTCGTCTAAGGACAAAAATTTGTCTCGAATATTTATCAATTTCGTTTATTATGATATTTATCGTCGAAGTTAGCGATAGCTACACTGAATTCAATTGCATGTCGAGATGTATTCAATGAAGCAAGTGATCCGGTCATTTCTTTAAATAGGAGACCATTGGACCAAAGCAACAACACAAACTTATTTTGTAAACAAACCAAAGAAATATAAAAGGAATTTATTTCGAATTTTTAAACAATGACCTTGGATGAAATTGGTCAATATTATCAATAATTGTTTGGGTCAATAGTAATGACCAACAAGTTCACCGCGGGAATTCTATTGCGACTACTTAACATCAACTTAACAAATTTCGATTATTATTTTGTTGAAAAAATGATAATTTTACAACTTTTAAAATACCGCACTGACACCGGGCTCGGCCAATTCGCGATTATGATTATAGCCCTCGTACTAGATGTCAGGATCAAGACAAATGCGTGTAATCACAAAATTCAAAAAATCAAATCAAACACTTCCTTGAGTGAATTCAAAAACATTTTTTTAACTTTTTTTTAAAGAGAATGAATTTATTTGAAATATGGCGAGAGCCAAAATATTACAATGGTGTATGTATACCAGAATTTATGAACATTATCCAAAACTTCCTTGAGTCTCCCTTATCTAAGCTTACATTCTTTATATAAATAGTGTTTTACCAGGTGCCACTTTTTATCGTACCAAATCATGGGCGATTTTAATATAGACCAAAGGAATAACCAATAACTACAGCAATCATGATCTGCTCTGAAATAACTTATTCAAATCCATTGGCTTTTCGATTGAGTGCTGACCTTATTGAGTATTTCCAGGAATTAGGCACGTCAAACTGTGCCAAGGCTATATATTTCGCTCGGTAGTTTTTTTCGGTAAGAATTTGTTCACGCGACTAACGCGAAGAGAGCCTCGAAAAAAGAACACTGAACTAACTAACTAATTAACTGATGTGCTCATAAGGTATTTGCAGGACTAAGACTTGTCGAACCGTGTCAAGGTTACACAATTGTGGTCCGGTGAATCTTTAAAAAAACCCACTACAAATCGCAGCGCACACCTCGGACGTGTGCATAAATGTAACACCTTTTTGGTTGGCGGGGCAACCGCCATTCTTATAGCATCAGATTGCATATTCTTGGACATTTAGGTCTTTCTACATATACATGGAGGCTGCCATTTTGTTTTTAGTATATGGAAAATTGTCTAAATTATTTTGCAGTCTTTGTAAATTACATGTACCTATGCAGTTTATTTTAACAGTCCTGCAGTCTGTGATGGAGTCAAAGCTATATTTGTTTAGCCTTGATTATTCAATCAGAGAGATGTTATTAGACTCCCAACAGAGAGACATAATAGCTTATCTTGTTTGACTAAAGAGAAATCTCCCAACTGTCCAGATGTTATACACATTACAATTGTGGTCTCAGATACTACTGAAAAGCTCAGAGTGTCAACTGTGCAACTGTTTCATAAAACATGGTCAAGGTTTGCATGAAATATCTATGTGTATGAAAAATTTCGCGACTGGCTAGGATTGGTAAAATTGTCATGCTCACAAGCTTTTAGTATTCTAATAGCACATACACAGCCAATCCAGAATTCCACAAATTTCACTTATCGTACAGCTTCAGAGTGCTGATAATTTGACAGACTGCTGATAATTTTACATCGTAAATAACCTGATTAATTACAGCGCTGCAATTATTAGCCAACTTGGTGTGTGTGTGTTTAGTAGATGATTGACTAAGTCTGGGGTCTGCTACTTTCATGGTCTGGGATGATTGTTTATAAGTCCTGCTGAGTGAGAGGAGTCCTACTGTGAAAGTGGTGTGTAGATGATGATTTTATCTTTATCAGTGTTGCTTGAATCCAAACTTAAAACTTCTATAATGTATATAAAGAAAAGTAATTGTCTTGATTTATAGAATTATACCATCATTATCATCTAAATATTTCTGTCAAATCATATAGTTTTAAAATGAGGAAAGTGTTGCGAGTCACAACCCAAATTATATGTATTAACAGAAAAGTAATTGTCTTGATTTTATTGTCTTGTTTTTATAATACATTAAATAGAGATGAGTGTAAAATAAAAGTATTATGTGTGATCAATTGTGATTCACATGTGAATTTAATCAACATGAGTGGTAGGTTTTTAGCCAATGTAAACACAATAGCTCAGCAAAAGCCATGCATGGATGAAACAGCAAAAACAGTCCAACTGTAAGAGGTGTCCTACTGTGAAAGTGGTGTGCATTATATATTGGGGTGTCCTACTGTGCATAGAATTGTAAAACAGAGTTATGCCACATAAATCAGCACTAATTCTAGTACTGTCAGATTAGTTGATTGAGGTGTCCTACTGTGCATGGCATTGTAAACAGACTTCTGCCATATTACCCAACTTGGGGTGGGTGTGTGTGTGTTTAGTAAATGATTGTCTAAGTCTGGGCGTCTGGGTGAGTGAGAGGTGTCCTACTGTGCAAGTGGTGTGTATCTGATGTGTAGGGTAGAACTCTGCCACATAAATCATCACTAAAATAGTCACTTTCGATGAGTGCTATTAATTCCTTATAGCACTCGGCAGCTACGCTGCCTCGTGCTATACGTCATAGACATTATTAGAAAGGTGTACATTTGTAAACATTCATGATGAAAAATGTGGGTTCTTCTGCATCACGAACATTAAATGCCGCGAAAAAATAGTGCTTGCTTTAGAATAAACCTACCGTATGTGTCCTTGTTGGATAGCACTGCATTACATAATGATATGGTGAACTGTCACTACAAATTACTCTGTACACATCATGTTCTGGTGATCACTCCATTTCCATGGGAAACCGAGGATTTTTTAGTTGGGGCTTTAGGGACGCACCATTAGATTTTCAGGGGGGGGGGGGGTAGGAAGTTATCGGAGAAAAAAAAATTCACCCTCTATGCAGGCCAAAAAAAAAAATCACCCCCTCATGAGTAAAAAATAAATAAAAAAATCTACCCCCACCCAACTCAATATGAATGGATACATTTAAAGCCGTATTTACAAATGTTGCTATTTTTGCTCTTTCTATTTGCCTTATATCGCAATTTCCTTTTGACCGCCAACTTTCCATTTTAATGGAATTTTTATTAACACCTGACAGGTGTTCATAAAATCCAAAAGGTTTATTTTGCAAGATTTAAAGGTCTATCGGGTTAAAGAATTGCATCCACCCCAAACAGCAATAAAAAAATCAAAATTGTGTGAGTTTGTGCAGTTTAAAAAACATGATATCAATGGCATTTAATTATTTTTGAACACATGTTAATTTAAAAAAGTCAATTTTGAGCGTTTTTGCTGTTTTTAAAGCCAGTTGTTAACCAATTTCACTGGAATACTTTATAACACTTCCAGTATTTGCCTCTATCTTTCATTCAAATTAGGCGACATTTTGATCAAAACTAACAATCAAACTTGTACACTCCACACCATTTCCAGATTTATAGTAAGATTTATTGATAACAAAATGTGAATTGGATAAAACGTAAACTGAATATACAATGTATTAAGAAAGTGTTTATAATTTAGATTTGGTATTAATAAAAGCATTTTGTTTTATGGCTCAAAAACGCGGGCAATCACTGGAAAAGGGAAGACCGAATTGACGGATGCTTCACACAACTGTCAAGGCGGCACTGAAAAAGCAATACGTATAAGTGACTTGTACGGTAGACTAGTACGATAGGCACCAAAGTAATATCTTGCATCACTATACGTACAAGCACCAATGCAAATATTTCCGTAATAATATAGACTTATTCCGTAATAATATAGACTTATTCCGTAATAATATAGACTTATTCCGTAATAATATAGACTTATTCAATTCTCATGTGTGCTTGTACATTTCATTTAAGCCTGCACATATGACGATTATCGTATGAATGTATCGTATAATTAACGTGTACGACACATGAACCGTGTGTGTAGCTGCTGTTTATATGAATGGGAAAAAAAGGAATTTCAAGATTTTTACTAGAAACCAGAATGATATGTACATTTTACTTCCTGGGGAGTACACTGTTTAGGGCACTGAAGTTGTCAGCTGCTTAGGTATTAGGCACCAAAACCAGTGTTTCCACTTTCCAGGAAATTTCTTAAAATTCGGGAAATATCATACCTGGATACCTGGAATTATTTCATTTCCCGAATATTACCCGAAAATGATATTTCCCGAATTTTAAGAAATTTCCTGGAAAGTGGAAACACTGGTTTTGGTGCCTTTATTTGGGATAAAATATATTTGAAGGGAATGATTCTTTACCTTAGGCATACATTTAAGATATCCAGTTGAATTAATGTCGTATAGAATCCAGAGAGTCAAATTTGTTAAGAATTTACAACTTTATACTTGTATTCAGCTGCTAATTTTTGATATTTTCGTTTGAATAAAAGCCGTTCCAATCCTCGTATTGGCGCCTCTACGATCAATGAGAATAGCAAAGCAACTGCATAGGACACGACAGCAAGCCCGATGTAAAGGAGTGTCTGTAAGGATAGCAATAAGATAATTTGTATAAATAAAAACCAAGGGCCACAAGCACAAAATAGATTATAAGGGCCTTAACCGGAGAAAGTACTTCTTTAAAAAGGTAATCGGCAACTGGAGCCATCTCCCGCCAAATGTGACAGAAGCCAAAAGTGTTAACCAATTCAAAAACAGATTTGACAAGCACGTGAACAATTGGCACATATTACTTTTGAATAATGTACATGTATATCTTTATCTTACCATGGAAGGCATTGAGATATGCAGAGGCGTTCGCAGACCCGTGAAGTACATGATAACAACAATAAGATGCACTAAGTAAGCACTGAATGTAATGCGGGCAAGAGGAATCCATATTGGCCAAGATAAGACGGTGTTTATCGGACCTGTAAATAGACAAAATTTGCAACGTAAATGCCTATGAGAGATTAAAAATATGAACGACTACCCCCCTATCGTACACCTTTTAATTAATAATACGAAAAATGTGAAGTTTTACGATTAGGCCTAATCTTGAGGTCAGGTATGAGAAGAGACTGAAGATTACTTAGCATTTATTAACCGTCATCATGTTATTAATACGATTAATACTTAATTTGAGATTAACCTTTTTACAGCTACTGATATTAACTGTATACTAATTGTATCGTAAGTTGCACTAGTAAGATACATATTGCATTTGGAACATTCAGTGTCTAGGGCAATTGGGGCAAAATAGACTTTGAAATTGAGTAAAGGAGTAATTTGAAATATTTGTTTGTTTTATACCAATCGGGAAAAGAGACCTACCTCCATATCCTTTGGAGCACGCAAAAGCTATCCATCCCATAGCAATACTCCAAGTCGTGATTTTAAAGGTTTTATGAAACACCGCTGTAGCCTGAGACAATTCATGTCCATGCGCTTTGTTGTATAAACCAAAGACAACTGCGAACGCCATTGCGAAAGCAATTATCCAGCACGCAACATTAGTAGGCTATTGGCGAAAAAACAAACGAACATTAATTAACATCAATAGATTTTCGTGGCTATTTATCCGCGAAAATTGCCGGTCAACATAGTGTTCTTTATTGATGCCATTTGAAATTACTTTGGAGACTTACACTGAGTACATCGGGATTTATATAATATCAAAAAATCCATGAACAATTATGGTTCTTATTTTCTGATTATACCCGTTACACATACGGCGATCAGGCCTTGCGCTTGCGTTGCGCTGAAAACAAGTATCCAAGCGCCAAGCAAACGCATAAGAACCGATTGGGGACGGACGCAGTGGGCACTGACTGGCTAGAACGGGAGAGTCCCAACGTAACACGCAGGAAGAGCGCGCAAAACTGCTCAAAATGGTCATTTTTTAAAAAACAAAACAAGGTAGCTCTTAGTACGCTCCTATCCCGTTTATCACATTTTTATGGCGCTGTTATTACGACCCATTATGTTTATACGTTAAAGCCTTACGGGATCTCACTGCGCTTCCTCTCACTGTAATTTTTTTAGTTCGTTTAAGTTGCTGCCCGCGTTTCTAGTACGTTTTCAATACGTTTGCGCAACATTCTCTGCATGTTTGCGGAGAGTATATAAAGTGCTCAACAAAAGAAAGTCATACACTTTGTTAAGGTCTTTTAGAGTAACTTCCGATTATATTTTGACCCAACAGACTAGATAGACATTTGGATGAATTTACCCGGCACAATTAGATACCAAAGTTGCCACCTAACAACAAAGATGAACCATGATCAGCACCATTTAAAGAAAATTAGTCACTTTTCAAAAGTCACATTTCAATACACTACGAGGGAAGAAAAGACCACATGTTGCCTGTTCATAATCAAATAGCCCGCTCGCTCAGGCACGACCCAATGCAGTTGCACCGTGTGATCAATATTATATATCCATTTCATTCCCGGCCATTCAAAGTGCCACGCACAGCACTTTCTCGCGGCTTGCTTGCGTTTACTCGGGGCGCGTCGGTCACTGTGCGAGTGCAATAACTGTATTACTAGTGGACAAAAGGGAGCCCTCTGTTGATCATATCATATCAATAGCGACAGAATTACAGTACATAGACAATACTTCCCTCATTAGGAACATTAGGAATTTACTCATTGGCGCGGCTGCATGCAAATATTAACGGGCCAGACACTGAATAAATGGTATAAGTTTAAAAAAAAATGTCAGACACTGAATAAAGGAAATAAGTAAAAAATAATAAAAAATGTTAAAAAAGAAGAAGAAAAAAGTGGTTAAAAAATAAAATCGACTATCATGGCATAGTCTATCTAAATCCTGACAAATTATATTTTTGGGCGTTGTTACTGTTTTTGGCAGGTTTTCGGCCATTTCAAAACACCGTAACACAAGAACGCATTGACCGATTGTCATAAATGTTTTTGGAAAATAAATCTTTCATTGCAATCTTTCATTTGACACCAATTTTGTACATGTCTCAATTATTTGAATGTTATATGTGCTATGCCTACTAATAGTCTTATTAATAATTTGCATCTTTATACCATACCGGTGAACGAGGAGTTTATCCTGTCGCTACTACGCGCATGTAGCCTCCATCCGTTAAAAAGTTTACACATTATTGGGCCTATGTGCTTGTTAATACTCTAGTAAGAAAATTCGGCTTACCCTTGGAATATGCAACTTCTTTCCATCTAACTTGAACAATACATATCCAACAACCATCCCAATGAGATACGCTTGGCAGCGATACCATGGCTTGCCATACAACCAATCTAGATTTTGAAGAGGGCGCTCGTTGAATTTAGGACTGTTTGAAATAAAATTATTGACAAACATTTTAAAGTTTTCTTTAAACTAAACCATTATTCCTGTGTATGCTGTACGACTCTAATAATTATACAATCCACTTTCTGATTTTTAAATTACATGAAGTTTTTCAATAAACTTAATTCCGCGAACGTTTAGTCCGATCCAGCATGTGACGGACACAAGCCGAATGTGTCGTTACATCTGGACTACAAATTATACTGCATTTACGAATCAGTATCAACACAAATGAATCATTTAGTGAAATAAATGTTAACAAATAACAATTAAACCCAAATGGTATACGCTTAGTGCGAGATTAGTTTTTACATGATATATTCTGTTTGGAATTATAATTATATAATGGAAATTCCAAATTCAATTACTGACAAAAGTCTCTTTTGAAAATATGCACACAAATATCTTAAAATTCTTTACAGATTTGAACCATGATGGTACTTACTCGCTAGTTAATCCAACATTTAAGCCGAAGTAAACAGCTATTCCAACAGTGGATGCGTACGAGATGAGAAGAAAGCTTAGGATTAAGGACAATCCAATCTTGTAGTGCCTACACATCGAATGAGAACATGTGCATACAGTAAGCAGGTCGTACTTCTCAGATTTATTATTATTTACGTTCTCTCATCGGCTGCCGTGCAAAACTAGTACGTATGACTTATTCGTAACAGTAAAAGTAATATTATGTATCAATAAAAATGGAACTTAACCATTTCAACTAGGCCTACTATGTCCATAAAAGTAGAAAAGTAAAAGTAGAAATATTTGCAGTACAAATTGTAAGGGTTGCCGACGAATGGTGATGCAAATTATTACTCTAGCGACTATTGTATTAATCTTACGTACAAGTAACTTATACGTATGAGCCGTATGTACTAATTTTGCAGTGCGGCCTTATCTTTCATCCGCATATTTTACGTTTTCTCAGCTTTCACAGTTATTATCTCGAACGCAGGGTTATGGTATATGCATCTAACCCTTAAAGTTGGTAACCAGGGGATTTTATGTTTTTAAGTGATCCTCTACGGGATCGTTGGTTTCTTTCATTTTTCTAAAAGCGATGATAATGAAGATTGATACAAGATTGATGTAGTTTTAGCTTACTTGTACAAAAGTATCAAAATTAGCGGTGATACCACAAAGAACTGCATATCATTTGCGAGGTACCAACTCCATCCCATGCACTGGTTAAGATAGAAAACATAATAAAGAGATTAGGCTAATATAAATGGTATGATCTATGAAAAGGTAATAGTGAGGCTGACGCCGGACGAGTTAGGACTTAGGAGGACGAATAAGGTGTCATTCCACACTAATACTGGTATGAAATGGTTCAGCATGTTCAGTAGTGACATGTTTACTGTAGAGTTTGTATATCAACATGACCTTCAAATCCAAGATGGCCCCGAGAATCTCACTATCGGCCATCTTGGTAATTGTAATATTGGAAATATCCCTAGGGGCTAGATGAGCTAGAAATAAAAATGACGTCATTTTACAGGTGGTCTGGTATGGAATTTCCATTGGCACGTTCATTGCTAAGTTTATATCTCGTTCCCTTCTAATTCTAAAATGACTTTGATCCATTAGCTTAGAGACCCTGAACACTATTATATGACCATTATCCACTGTATTGGAAATTGAAATATGGGGAATATTTGTTTTCTTTATTTATTTCATATTGTACAATATTTCTGATAACTGACCGTCAATAATTCGATAATGTAATTCAAATCTACCGATTTCTAACAATAACAATAAGATGAAAGCTAATATTATTCATAAAACATGTCACACAATAGCACTACACCAGTAGGATCGGACAGGCTTTTACAATAGCGACTACAACATTTTCACTGCTTCACTTTTGTAATCTTATAAGTTTACGCTTCTAACACGTTCTAAAACGTCTTATTAAGTCGGATTTTAGAAGAATTAAATTTTCTTACATCCTGAAAATTCTTCTTAAATCCTGAACCTTTTAAAAGTTTACAGGATTCTTATCTTCAATTTCATAAAACACCTAAGAAAACTTCTTAAATTCCTATTCAACTTAAGAACAGGTCCAAGGCTATATTAAGGTACTAAGGAATTCTTCTTAAATTCTAAGGTAATTCTTCTTCTTAACTTTTTATTCTTAACTTAAGAAGAATCTAATCTCTTCTTAACTTACCCACTTAAGATTAATCTAAAGTTTACCTTTATTAAAAATGGCCCAGATATATTACATACATTTTTCAACATGCGGCCGGCGACCATCGTAGTGATCTCCAAACGCTATAATAAGCAAGCCAATGGACTCCGGATACTAGAATCAGCTGCCAGAGATATCATTCTTTCATTTTATTTTCAAAATGGAGGTGGAAGCCATTTTGAATATTGCATTCCAGCTCATTTTTCGTAAACTGGTTCTGCTAGTTAAATCAACCCCCCCCCCCAAAAAAAAATTTGATCCAAAGTAAATGGTCACGGATCCCTAGAAGACAACACTATTATATGAAAATTCATATCGAAAGAACAACCTTCTTTACCACTACTAAGGGAGCCACTAAGGGCACATCAAAACTCGACCGCGCGGCAACCACCTGTTCCGCCCGGTTGGACCGCATATCATTGTTTAGAACAATAGAAACCGGCTGCAACCGCACGGAACCCCACGGAACCGGCGGTTGCCGGGCGGTCGAGTTTTGATGTGCTCCCTAAGAAACACGACGATTGATACAGTTTTGTGATCTAACACTTTCTCAAGACATCCAGAACTATTTCGTTATTCATTAAAGTTGTTTTAAAGTAAATTAATTAAGATTAATTGATTCAAGAACGGAGTTTATTTTATTTGCTATTATCACAATAAAATACGTTTTAGCAACAACGATCAGCGCCCAAAATTGAGATTGTACTACTCTTAAATGGATTAATGAGGAGATATGCTTTTTCATATCCCTGGCTACTAAGAGGTAGGTAGGTATTTGGGGAAATAATTTAGTATCTCATATAAATTGCTTAAATCCTCTCTTCTCTTTTAATGCGAGGAGGAATGTTTTTTTCATTAAGTCTGCACCAGGAGTTGGTATGTCCACAAAGATTGTTTAAAGTTGTTTAAAATTAGAAAGTTTTGAATCCAATTCAAACTGAACTGAATTGGTTAATGTCATTACTCCTTTATGAGAGCCAAGTCACAATAATGCCGGCTATTCTATTATAGGTATGAATCAGCAAATTTTATGGAAAACATAATTATAATGGATGTGGTGAGGAGTTATGTTATTGGCAATAAAATGTCTCATTTTCTAGTCTGCACACGGAAGTTATTTTGGTCGCAAATTTTGTTTCGAAAAAGAAAGTTTTATATCCACTAGCAAAATGAACTTAACAGCAAAATTGTTTTATTTTTATTTTCAAGGACTCCTTTACGAGAACCAGTTAACGCTCAAACCTGCAATTTATTTAAGTGTGAATCCGCATTTACTCAAACGAGGAAGAAAAACTTATTTGATGTACACAATTTCAATGAATTTGTTGTAACCATCAACAAATTGGTAGGTATCATGGTCAACATGGTTAATGGTCATTCTCGTATTATGCACCGAATACTTACCTATTTTGACCTAAACTTGATTTAAACTAGTTTGCTGATGGCTGCACATTTGTAATGATTTTATAGGAAACTGCTTTCCCAAAGAGTAACGAAGTCGTTTTATTTGGTAGTCATCGGTTATCTGACATATTTCTTTAAAACCGTATATCTATAAACATTGACAATTGGTTTGAAAGTATTGTTAATTTCTATACAAAATATGTCAATTTGTTATTTCCTACCTGTGTATGTAGTTGTCCAGGGAACGGGAACAAGTTGTTTATGTACAATAAATTGGACCACCATAAAAACTTGCATGGCAGTCGATATAAAGTGAAATTGTTGTTCCAGAGAGGTCCGCTACCTGTGACAAATAGTATTTATAACATGTATAAGGAGCGTCAGTTTGAAGAAGCTATCAAGCGTAGTAAGAAACCGTGTTCTTTTTCATGATAAAGTAGCTTATAGGGCTTACAAAAACCGTAAATTAATATGAATCATATATCACATTTTTACTGCAGGTCCATTTCAGTGATGGCTATATGGTAGGATTGGTCTATAGGCCTAAATAATCAAATGATACGCTACGAATATCTCATTCATTAGGAAAGTCAACGGTGCAGTAACCTATAGATCCCGGGTCAATTCCTGGGTAGTGATAGTTTGTTTCTGTCATTCACGTTGTTTATTACTACGGTGTTAAGATTTTAATAACATCCCTAAAAGGAACCACATAGTGTCATAATAGTTGTAATGCACATGGGTTTTATTCCAATAGGATAACTTGACTGAATCGCTCTGGTCGTCACAATTAACACACGGCGGATACGAAAATGCTTAAAAGTGACGACAGAAAAATACCGTTCCAAAAGTGTGCGCTGATAAACTCGTGAATAAACAATGAGCTTATTTACGCACTATCACGTCACACTGCGTCGGAGGTTTCACGCAGAATTGGCCATCGCGTGACACGTTCGGGCGCGCTGATTTATACCTACTACTGCGTAGCGTGACGATTGTCAAAATCTCTACAGTATAAATTTTACCAATCAGGAGCTTTGGCGATGTTGTCGGGCAGACTTGCGCATGGGCAGTTAAGTTAGAAGTGACCTCGGAAGTGTCGTGACTTCCCACGACACTTCCGTTCACTTTTTTACCGTGTTCTTTTCCCATTCACTCGATTTGGTCCGCCATTTTTAAAGATGGCGGCCAAAGATAACTTACCTGGCGGAACCGTATAAAAACCCAAATGTAATTTATTAAGTCTGTAGAATGTTGAAAATGGGGATTCTTACCTAGAAACTTTGGCAGAGTCACGTACACGGCTATAACAAACATGTAGAGAGGTGTAATTCGCAAATATCGGTGTAGATAGAAATAACGCCATTTCAGTTTGCCCTCAGCTTTCGTCAATGCCTTCATGGTGTGATACGTAACCAATAGACCACTGTTCAAGACATGGTATGGGATATTAAAGTATGTTATTGAGGATTTATTGTATCTATTAGAATAGACTTAAAGGTAGATGTTCCGATTTTCAACTTGAAGTTTTCTATTCTACATGAAAGGTCATCCTTAAAAAAGTCGTGTTCCAAAGTTTGAGTTGCATAGCTCTAATGGTTCTTATTTTAGACGCACAAGATGCTGTGAACTGTACCCATTGAGTAGTACACAAACTATATGGGTGGTTACCACCATTCGCGGTAATTCGACGTTATTTCATCGATTTCTCCGTAATTATACCGATTTAGGCCGTCAAATTTCAGTATGATGATGAGAAAAATACGAGCTTTCATATGATATGAAAATCTCCGTACGTTTGAAATAATTCTGTGTTACGAAAATGTGATCGGGTCATCTACCTTTAATGATGTCTTAATGATATTTTGTTTATGTTATACAAATGCAATGTTCGTCTTTGTTTATTCCAAACACGACCTCGAACTAAGATTCCCTACCCGAAGAATGTTAGGAAATGAATATTTTTATAGATTTTTACAACGAACGTGTCATCAAAGAGAACCCTCAAATTATTTGTGAAGAGATTTTTCGCGGTTAACATAGTTGATGGATTCAAACGGTATATTCTCGGTTAATTTCTTCGGGATTAGTTAACCGTAAGATCTTTTAGGGTTGAAAATTCCAGCTTTATACTTGAGGTTAGCTAACCTTGACACGATTTACACGGCCGTTAGGGTGCAAAATGAACAAGGGACTTTTTTTTAAATTTCATACACATTTTCTTACATATTTTCAAGCAAACAGTGATCATAATATATAGCGTTCTAACAGGATATGTTTAATTACTGAATGAGAATCCAACTGACCTGAGCAGAAAGAATGTATCAACTGCATAGATCCCATAGAGAATAAATTGAAAGATAAATGAACGCGTGTCTTCTTCCTCAGCGTGATTTCTATTACCTGAAATAAGAATTAAAACACAAATCTATATAACGTACGGTATTTTTGCGCTCTTTGATTTCCCTATGTACCATGATAAACTATACATTTATGTTGCAGAGTCAGGCCTTCGTTCCCAAAAAATAGAATATCCAGACAATTAAAAAAAGTATATGATAATGTAATCTAAGGGGTTGTCCAAAATTGTCGCCATTTTCACGCTTTACCTCTCCCCCCTGAATTACGTACGCAATAAATGGCGAAAATGTCACGGCTTGAAATACTCTCACGTGTTGATAAAACCATTGCACAGCATCAGGCATGATTTCCCTGGTTGGGGAGGTACAGTCTTTTCATTCCCCCGTAGCTTATAAATTATAGACGATACCTAATGGAAAACAGGTGAATCAGAATTATTTTGACTCTATGTAATAATATCATAAAATGTACGCAGCCATCATAAAATGGAAATCGGAAGTTGGAACTCACTAAAATTTCTCTTGACATGACAGCTAGTTTACAATTGTATGGTTCAACGATGCACAGATGTGACTGCATCACAGAGCTATTCTGCTTCATTAATGTAAATCAGATTCACACCTAAGTTGAATAGCCAACATGAGCGCTAATTGGCTTTCATAAAGGAGTAATTGACATTAACAAAACAGTTTTGCTGTTCATACCAGTTTGCATGTGGATTCAAAGCTTTCTCATTCCAATCAAACTTTGTTGTCGGATCAATATCGTGTGCAATATGTTAAATCAGTAATTTGAGTGAAAATAACATAACACCAATTAAATCTACAATTTTTTAATTCATGCGGAAAAAGAAAGTTATAATTAGTTACCATTCTTATAAAATACCCAACTGCTTTCCCATGTACTCTTATTGCCAGACAAATATCTGTATAAATCAGTTTGACTCACCCTGTATGTATGCATATGATGTTAATATGGTCCATGGTCAAACCGCGGGCATTACTCACACGTATATAAAATGCATATGATTTCTTATTTAATGCATCAAATCTCGATAGTCTTTGTTAAAGCATTGGGTATATCATAATGCAGGTGATTATATTCATGAACCACCCTCTAGTGATGTGGTGTTTAAATAAAACATAAATCTGATTTACCAATGATTCGTATTGAAGGTGATATGTACCATACATGGCCAAGGATGACCCACAACATGCTTATCACACGCATGCCGTTGAGGGCGCTAAGCATGCCCGGAGTTCTCGCCGTATCAAAGATTTTTCGAAGGTTGTGTAGCACAGAGAAGCACATCAGTATCTGTCCACCTAAACCTGTGAATTTGAAGGGAAAATTAAACAAAAGGTTATGTAGCTCATCCATGTAAGATAGATACGGGTATAGCCTAATACTAATAGCATTTCTCTCAGTGGTGTAATACCGGGGGAAGAAATATGCATGATGTTCAAATGCACTGTATGTTTAAAGACTACACGATTTGCACTTTCAGATTGCACCGGGCATGGTTGAGTAATCATTCAAGGCGTACGATTTGTACACGCGCGTTAAACTACATACCCATGTCTCAAGCTAGCCATTTTTCAGTGAGTTTGACGCGTGATTAAGTTAAACAATTTGTTCAGAATTGCGTTTAGTTAACCGATTACCAACTATTCCAGAACAATTATTCACCTCCCGTAGAGGAATTCCGATTTCCAGACTTTTTTCCAAGCCGTCAAATTCTGCTACCTTACAATATGTAAATTCGTCATTTTGAAAAAATATGTTAATAGTAAATAGTCTTGAATCTTAAAGTATGTTAGAAAAATCTTTTTCCTCACTTACATGTATAAGCTAAAAACCTGATGAAATTCCGATATTTGGAACTTTTTTTGGCGAACATTTTAATTTTGGCCAATATTTCACTGTACACAACATACAAATACCGCCCCCCCCCCGTAAACCGTGTTTCAAAAAGGATTAGTAGTATAGGACGAGGATTATTGTTCACGTAATTCCAAACAAATTTTCATTAACTTTCCCGGACTCATTCCAAACAAATGTTCATTAGGCCCAGGGGCGTAACTACTTTTTTTGAGTGGGGGGGATGAAAAAAAAACCTCAAAATAATTTTTTACTCGCTACGCTCGTAAAACTATTGCCCGCCTTTTGTAACCCAAATAATACACTTTTTACAGATTGGGCTCATTTTGTAGCCCAAAAATTCAGGAATAATGCACTTGTCAATTGTCATTTTATGCCATCGGGTTTAGGACTTTGGACCAACTATGTATTCTCTTATATACACTAGCCTTGGTTATGAAAAATCTGGGGGGGATGATTACATTAGGCATCCCCCCCAGGTAAAAATCTGGGGGGGATATATCCCCCCCATCCCCCCCTGTTGTTACGCCAGTGATTAGGCCTATACCTATACCTCCATATCCAATTCCCATTGCATTTCAAGATGTAATGTGATTTTTTTTGGGTGGGAAATGCAGACGGAATAGCCAAACATGGTTAACAAATACCACTCAGAAAGTTCCATATATGTCACGATTTAGGGCAAGGTAGTTTCGGCCTTTTCTTGAACATGTTTTCCCGCACAACAACCGATTCTCGCACAATAAAATACTCTTCACCAAAAATTGAAATGCCTTTCCAAAAACCGCACAAATTAACGTGTTCCACACATTTCAGTCTAGTTGAAACATTGTTAGCTCTCTTATTTTAAAAATCTATGTTTTCCGCACACTGTAATATTAAATTAACTTTTCATTTATATTAAAACTATATACTATAAACGATACTTCACTAAAAATTGAAATGCCGTTCTCAAAACCCGCACAAATGATCGTTTTCCACACATCTCAATCTAGTTGAAAAATTGTAAGCTCTCTTATTTTAAATATCTATGTTTTCCGCACACTGTAATATTAAATTAACTTTTCATTCATTTATATTAAAACTATACGAGTATACTACAAACGATACTTCACTAAAAATTGAAATGCCGTTCTCAAAACCCGCACAAATGATCGTTTTCCACACATCTCAATCTAGTTGAAAAATTGTAAGCTCTCTTATTTTAAATATCTATGTTTTCCGCACACTGAAATATTAAATTAACTTTTCATTCATTTATATTAAAACTATATACTACAAACGATACTTCACTAAAAATTGAAATGCCGTTCTCAAAACCCGCACAAATGATCGTTTTCCACACATCTCAATCTAGTTGAAAAATTGTAAGCTCTCTTATTTTAAATATCTATGTTTTCCGCACACTGTAATATCAAATTAACTTTTCATTTATTGATATTAAAACTATATACTACAAACGATACTTCACTAAAAATTGAAATGCCTTTCTCAAAACCCGCACAAATGATCGTTTTCCACACATTTCAATCTAGTTGAAAAATTATAAGCTCTCTTATTTTTTAAAAATCTATGTTTTCCGCACATTGTAATATTACATTTACTTTTCATGCATTTAGATTAAAACTATATACTACAAACGATACTTCACAAAAATTGAAATGCCTTTCTCAAAACCCGCACAAATGATCGTTTTCCACACATTTCAATCTAGTTGAAAAATTGTAAGCCCTCTTATTATGAAAAGTAAATGTAATATTACAGTGTGCGAAAAACATTGATTTTTAAAATAAGAGAGCTAACCATTTTTCTTTTGAAATGTGTGGAAAGCGATGATATGTGCGGGTTTTGAGAAAGGCATTTCAGTTTTTGTGAAGTATCGTTTGTAGAATATAGTTTTAATATAAATGAATGAAAAGTAAATGTAATATTAAGTGTGCGGAAAACATTGATTTTTATATATTAAGTGTGAGGAAAACATTGATAAGAGAGCTAACAATTTTTTCAATTGAAATGTGTGGAAAACGATGATATGTGCGGGTTTTGAGAACGGCATTTCAGTTTTTGTGAAGTATCGTTTGTAGAAGATAGTTATAATATAAATGAATGAAAAGTAAATGTAATATTACAGTGTGCGGAAAACATTGAATTTTAAAATAAGAGAGCTAACCATTTTTTCTTTTGAAATGTGTGGAAAACGATGATATGTGCGGGTTTTGAGAAAGGCATTTCAGTTTTTGTGAAGTATCGTTTGTAGAATATAGTTTTAATATAAATGAATGAAAAGTAAATGTAATATTAAGTGTGAGGAAAACATTGATTTTTATAATAAGAGAGCTAACAATTTTTCAATTGAAATGTGTGGAAAAGGATGAAATGTGCGGGTTTTGAGAAAGGCATTTTATTGTTTGTGAAGTATCGTTTGTAGAATATAGTGTTAATATAAATGAATGAAAAGTAAATGTAATATTACAGTGTGCGGAAAACATTGAATTTACAAAAAAGAGAGCTAACAATTTTTCTTTTGAAATGTGTGGAAAAGGGTGATATGTGCGGGTTTTGAGAAAGCCATTTCATTTTTTGTGAAGTATCGTTTGTAGAAGATAGGTTTAATATAAATGAATGAAAAGTAAATGTAAAATTACAGTGTGCGGGAAAACATTGATTTTTAAAATAAGAGAGCTAACAATTTTACTTTTGAAATGTGTAGAAAATGATGAAATGTGCGGGTTTTGAGAAAGGCATTTTAGTTTGTGTGAAGTATCGTTTGTAGAATATAGTTTTAATATAAATGAATAAAAAGTAAATGTAATATTAAGTGTGAGGAAAACATTGATTAATAAAATAAGAGAGCTAACCATTTTTCTTTTGAAATGTGTGGAAAACGATCATATGTGCGGGTTTTGAGAAAAGCATTTACATTTTTGTGTAGTTTGATAATCTAAATGGATGAATGGAAAGTAAATGTAATAGGCCTATTACAATTTGCGGAAAACAAAGATTTTTTTTAAAAATAAGAGAGTTAACATTTTTTAACTAGATCCAAATGTGTGGAAAACGATGATATGTGCGGGTTTTTTGAAGGCATTTCACTTTTTATTGAAGTATCGATTGTGGTATCTAGTTTTATAATCTAAATGAATAAAAAGTAGATGTAGTATTACACTGTGAGGAAGACATCGACTTTATAAAATAAGGTCGTTTGTAATCTAATTGAATGAAAAGTAAATTTGATTTACAAAGTGCGGAAAACGAATCGTTCGACTTCATTGTAATTAACGCTCAACATATTTTGTTTGCTTGACCAATGTTGTGAATGCATTTAAATTAGAAAACCAAAATATGTTTTGTATTCCTTTTATTTTCTTAATTCCGTTGTCCAACCATGCTTCAACTTCGTTTCTTGCTTCCCAATATTTTGAACGCATGAAAATTGGAAACAAAAATCAAATTTCTTTGTTCGTGATTTAACTAAATTCTGTTGTCCAACATGCATCAGATTTCTTTTTTAGCTAGACCAGTGTTGTGAACTCATAAGATTAATCAATAGAAATCATAATTTGCGCGGCTATTTTCTTTAGATTTGTTAGCAAAACTATATTGCCCTATATCATGACATGTATCGAAAGTAAATGTCTGAGCTCTGAAAAATAATTAACAGTTGAAATGTGATCAAATGAGCTAAGGCCACGAAAACAAAAGTCGGACTTTTTATTTGTGTGTGTTTTTTTCAACAAACAATTCGGGAATTTTGAATGGATTTTCATCAATTTTCGCATTAAAAAAAATTCAAACCCCCCAAAGATGATGTTTTTTTGAAAATGCGAAAAATGGGTCGGTCGTGCCCGTAGAAAAGGGTTTTTTCGTGACCTAATTATTTTATAATTACTTCGGTATTTCTGCGCCTTGGATCGATTGTGCAGGTCGGTTTGTTTTTCTCCATCATCTATACTCATACCACCATTCAGAGGGTTATCATCGCTACCTTCGTTCGTAACAGTCGCAGCGTCATTTTCATCCTATTTGAAAAAGAAAATATGGTAATGACCATTTGGTTGAAATGTAATGTAATGTATATAACAGGTTCAGAGTGGGCAGAGTGGAAACAAGTATTCAATTCAATTTCGATAGATTAGTGGTAAGGAAAGTGAGCGAATTGGGATAAAGATATTGAAAGAGTATAATAGTTTGATCACTTTCAAATTGACGAGAAATGTTTGTTTTTTATCTCTCCGCGCACAAAAGTAATCCAAGCGTACGTGCGTGATTATGGCCACACGCACGCGAATCAGAATTTACTACGTCCATTAGTGGATTTATATTGACTCAGAGTTGAAAAAAGCCCAGTTATATTATATTGCACCATCTATAAAATACAATTACCTACATACACTCGGCAAAAGAAGTTCTTGGACACTTAAATTAAATTAATATTTAATAGAATATATATAATTATATATATGATTATATATATATAATTGTATATCAAAATAAGCAGAACGTAATCCTCTAACAGCTTAACATGGAATTTAGACATGATCACTCATGCATGGCAGATCCCATTCACTTGAAAATGGCAAGAAGATTGCAAAAAATTGGATAATCCCTCCATTCAAATGACTGTAAATGCTCATTTCTTGCAATTTCCTTTTACGCACCTTACCATTGCTTAATGAATGTGCTCAGCCATGCATGAATGCGTACATCTTAATTTCATACAGACATGATAGAGAATTATTGTCTGCTTATTTTGACATGCAATTGTTTAATTTATATTAAATATTTATGTGAAATATTTGAACTTCAATGAGTGTCCAGGAACTTCTTTTGACGAGTGTATATTCCCAAACACCATCCCCATTACACAACATTTAGACAACAATATACACCTCCTAGTGAATACAAATTCTCTCGACTCATTCATAAATAATTTATATTGATAAGATCCTTATAGTTCGTACCTGATCGTGATTGCACACACGTGGTATAAATAACCCCGTAGTTTCATCATTAGTTGTACTTTTGCTGCCTTTCTGGTGAACTAAGTATATCACAACGAGATGATACATTGTACCTGCAATCAGTAAAGCACCCAGAACACTACAAGTGGCTCTGCAAGAAAAAGTGAAGAGTGCTTCTAAATGTTCTTATACAATTTTATTTAGACGCCGAAATTATGCACAAACCGTCAACTATGAAATACATAAATGTGCTTTATTTATGGGGTATTACCTTAGTGAGTTATATTGATGACCTTTATCCTTTTGAACCTCATCGATGACCTATATATTATTTGTGAGGTACTTAATTGTGATTGGACCTCCTTTTATTGGTGACCTATAACATTCATTTCCGACCTAACCATATGACCTACATTGTTGACTAATATCCTTTTGGGCTTTTGACCTAAACTACAACTGAATATAGAGCGATACGGAGGGTCAGTAGTCCAAATTCTCCTCCACGACCTCCAGGAGAAGACATGCATAGATATTGATTTAAGTGATTGGCACTGTACTCCATCCATGCATGTCTTTTTCTGGAGGTCATGGAGGAGGATTTGAACTAATGACCCTACGTGCAATCTCCCTATATCAGTGTGCCCGATGATGGTGTAGCAGCTATCTTTCTCTATGACCCAACTTACATAACGCCTAATGTTGCTCCATCTAACGGTTGAGGGTGCTCACAAAACACGTAAGCTGAGCGCCACTCAAGATTTAATGTCTCTTTTACTGTGAATGAAAAAAAAATGAACGATATTATGAGTTATGTCATGGCATATTTGATTGCGCAATAAAGATACGCTATTGCTAACTAAAGAGCTAAACAAAAGAAAGTCATACACTTTGTTTATGCCCTATACAGGGTGTATCAAAAAAACCGCAACACTCTTTGCCGAGAGCTGTACGATTACAGAAAGTCATATATCGCCCTTAAACGTAAATATTCTGCTATGAATACTTCTTGGCTATCACATAGTTAATTACAGCGATGATGATTACGAATTCGCTGAGATATTAAAGATATAAGTAGACAAGTACAAAACACTATTTACAACGTAGTGTTCGTCCTATAAACAGAGTTGTTGGTCTTGGACATGCTACAGAGTTGCCTGCTCACTCGCTAGACCTAATTACACCATTAGCCTTTTTCTTTGGGGTTATGTTAAGTCTCAAGTCTTCTAGACACCACTAACTAATCTCCAAGATCTTAGGAACTGCATCACCAACGCTGTTTAGGAAATAAGGCGCACACGGATGACACGTCGAGTAGTGCTTCTCATCCGGGAATGTGCTCGTCGATGCGTCTTGAAACAAGGACAGCATTTTGAGGGTCAAGCTGCACCGCACCATAATGTCACCATCACAAACTAACAATGAATGATTCATACAAAACAATTCCAACCTTTAATGGTCTACTCCATTTGTAGTATGCCTTCATCTTTTGAATATTGTATCATACTTATTGTATTACTTACATTTTAAGAGAGAAAGAGGGGAGGGGAATTGCATCAACAGACTTTGTAATTTTGATTTTCAAGCTGTGTCATTAACTATCAACTAATTTATTGCAAATGTGCTCAGTCTGTTTATGATATGATATTGAAATAGCAGTTGTAGCCAGATTTTATCTTTAACATGAAATATTTTTCTCAGAATGATGAGTTTGTCTCCCATTATTTAAGTACAATGGGTTTCTAAAGTGTTTTGCTTTGACCTGACAAGAAAATCAGGAATACAGGATAAACGATGTAAAACGTGTTTTTGCACTTCCCTACTCATATCCTGAGTATCTCAGCCAATTCATAATCGATATTGCTGTAATGTGACTATTTGATAGACAAGAAGTAATACTAACAGAATACATTGTATCTAACTTTCAGGGCGATATGTGATTTGCCGTAATCGCACTGCTCTTGGCAAAACGGTGCGTTTTTGTTGATACACCCTGTAGAGTGACTTCAGATTATTATTAGATCAAACAGGCTAGACAAACATTTAGATCAATCTTTCTGCAAATCTTTCTGGCACAATTTGATACAAATCTACAAAGATATGTCATGATTAGCACCAGTTAATCAAAATCCGTGATGTTTCCAAATGTGCATAATACACTACGCGGAAGCAAAGACCGAAGATACCAAGCACATATCCTGTATTTGTCCCGTATTGATCACTGCATATTTCTCTGCGCGGGCTAATTCAAATTCAAACTGTCATGCATGGGTAGTGCAGCACGGATCAGGTACGATACACACAACAAAATATGAAAGTCCCCCTAGCATATACTAGAATATTTCTAAAACTGTTCCATGGATTCATATAATTTTAAGCTAGAAAGATGCACCCAATTGTTAGACACATTTTGATACCAAATTTGTTGGCCTTGAGACAATGCAATGATAAGAAATTGTACCATGCTATTATGGCTGGTTTTGTCCATAGAATTAACAAACATTTGAGACAATACATTTGCTACCGTGTCTTGGTGCACAAGATTATGATCGGCTTATTGATTTTCTTGAAATTATGCCACACATAATTGTTTGGTCGATACCCATGTCTGTGCACGAAAATCCACCTAGAAAATGTCTGTTAATTTATGGACAAAACCAGCCATAGCCAGTGAGATTTTATAGTGCCACTTTTTTCTGTATAAAAATTGGTAAATTGCACAATTTCTTATCGTTGCATTGTCTCAAGGCCAAATAAATTGGTATCAAAATGTGCCTAACAATTGGGTGCATCTTTCTAGCTATGGGTATATGATACGAGAACAATTTTAGATCTATATTTGGTGTAAAATTGGGATTTTTTGGAAATGATATTTGCATGAATGTTAAGGTGTTTGATTTGCATCCATGTTTACAAGCCTATGAGCAGTATGTTGTAATATAATTAATGAATGTAATTACCGTTTGCTTCACATACATGACATAGTGGCAATGGTATGTTAGAAGGAAACAAATATTTATCTGGTAAAAGGATACTTAAAGCAACAGTTCTAATCATTAAACCCTGAACTTGAAAGTGACAAGGTTTGTATTCATTACACTTACATATCTCCATAAAGACATACATATCTCCTGTAGAGCAGGATGCGGGTACACACTGTCCGAAAGAATATGTTAC